>BLKR01005185.1:0-87216 GCA_011170035.1 Teleogryllus occipitalis
CCTCCTCGCCGGCGTCCTCCTCGCCGGCGTCCTCCTCGCCGGCGTCCTCCTCGCCGGCGTCCTCCTCGCCGGCGTCCTCCTCGCCGGCGTCCTCCTCGCCGGCGTCCTCCTCGCCGGCGTCCTCCTCGCCGGCATCCTCCTCGCCGGCATCCTCCTCGCCGGCATCCTCCTCGCCGGCATCCTCCTCGCCGGCATCCTCCTCGCCGGCATCCTCCTCGCCGGCATCCTCCTCGCCATCGTCATTCTCACCGACATTCTCACCGCCATTCTCCGTGCTGTCACTGTCTTCATTCCCCCGTCCTTGCCGCCCCATCTTCGCCCACCAGAGATGCCATCAACCATTCTCATCGCCTCCAATACGACCGCCCCGATCCATCCCACCTCCATTCCTACCGGACATACAGCCATCCCTTCTACCAATAACGCTTCTAACCAGTCTCCACCATCACCAACCCTCTGCCCTGACCCCTCCCTTTAGCCCGTCATCGCTCTCACCAACCCCACAACTACCGACCTCTGTCCAATACCGCCTCCTATCACGTCCCCGCCCTTCCCATCCACCCTCGCCTTCTAGAGCGTCTCCAGCGAGCTGCATCCAGTTCACGCCCCCTTCCACGCCCTTGTGCAGTTGCACTCTCTGGCGGAGACCCTTGAAAGTGCCCACTCTGGAGTTGAACCGCGTTTCTCTAATCCCACGAATCTACCGCGGCAATCAACCAGCCAGCGACTCGACCGCCGGTGGCGTGGCGAGATGCAGTCAGTGGCTCGTCAACTCGTAAATGTGGGGGTGTGCGTGCGTGAGAGAGATAGATGGAGAGAGGGGAGAGAGAAGGAACTAGAATAAGGAAAGAAAGACTACGCGCAGTATATGGCCCATTTGCTAGGATACTGCTATGCCGTTTGCCTGGTACTGATCGGAGAAACCACGGAAAACAACTGATTAGAGCAACCGGCCACTTGAATTCTCTTCCAGAGAGTAGTTGAATTTCAACAAACGCGAAAAAGGATGATAATGATATTAAATGTGAGAACTTCGATGAGGAAGAGGATCAGTTAAGTTGCTGCTCTATTATCATATTTATTAAAAATAACTACATGTTCGTTGCAAAATTCTTTGGAATCATCGGTGACACGCTTACGTCGAGAAACTCCGTTCCAGCGTAACTTCACGAAATTAATATTACGGCTTCAACATTTCCCTTCAGTGTTTCAGCCCTTCGCTGCTCCACCTTTCCTGAGGACTCTGGCGGAGCCGCAACCAGGCCCTGCGCCCGAAGGGCTCACCAAAATCCGTCGAGACGCAAACTTGTCCCGCCTTGCAGGGCGTGGGCGAAGCATGGGCGAACTCTTCTCACTTCCCACCGTCACATTGCGGCGCTTTATTTACTTTTCTTCCTAGCTCGTTAAACTCGTCGCGTTCAGCCCCCTCTTACGTCTCCGGCCCCGCCACCGACCTCGCCGCTGGCGTAGCCACCACCAACAGCAGCCCCGCAGCTCCGTCTGCGATTCTGATTGCGTTGCAGGCGTTGGTAGGGTTCGGTTGGTAGGGTTGGTGGCAGTGGCAGAGTCAGGAAGATGGACCGAGTTGTGGGAGTTGGCGGGGTGGGCGGTGTTGGCAGGGTGGGCGGTGTTGGCCTTGGGGCTGGGCGTTGTTGGCAGGGTGGGCGGTGGTGGCGGGGTGGGCGGTGTTGGCAGGGTGGGCGAGTGTTGGCGGGGTGGGCGGTGTTGGCGGGGTGGGCGGTGTTGGCGGGGTGGGCAGTGTTGGCGGGTGGGCGGTGTTGTTGGCGGGTGGGCGGTGTTGGCAGGGTGGGCGGTGTTAGCGGGGTGGGCAGTGTTGGCGGGAGGTAGCGGTGTTGGCGGGGTGGGCGGTGTTGGCGGGGTGGGCGGTGTTGGCGGGGTGGGCGGTGTTGGCAGGGTGGGCGGTGTTGGCAGGGTGGAGCGTGTTGGCGGAGTGGGCGGTGTTGGCGGGGTGGGCGGTGTTGGCGGGGTGGGCGGTGTTGGCGGGGTGGGCGGTGTTGGCGGGGTGGGCAGTGTTGGCGGGGTGGGCGGTGTTGGCGGGGTGGGCGGTGTTGGCGGGGTGGGCGGGGTTGGCGGGGTTGCCGGCGTTCGTGGGGCTGGCGGGGTTGGCGGATTGGGCGGGGTGCTCAGGGTGGGCGGAGTGGGCGGGGTGGGCGGGTTGGTCGGGGTGGGCGGGGTGGGCGGGGTGTGTGGGGTGGGCGGGGTGTGTGGGGTGGGCGGGGTGTGTGGGGTGTGTGGGGTGGGTGGGGTGGGTGGGGTGGGCGTGTTGGAGGGGTGGGGGGTGTTGGCGGTGTTTTCGGGGATATCGATGTTTTTGGTGTTGGTGGTGTTAAAGGCTTTGCAGACGAACTGTGAACCTCACACGACGAATTTCTTAGAGCTGTAGCCACTGATGTGGTTTTCGTCACTCACCCTGACCTAACCATCTTCCAACAATCCCTCACTGAACCTCGTTCAGTCTACCACTTTCTTTTTCCAGCACACGACTCGTCTCGCTGCTTCACCAGCTCATATTGCTGGTTTACTCTGCTTCTTTGGCTTACTGTTTAGCTCTCACGATAGAGGCAGTCACAATCTACGGGATTCTCTTTCAAATACTCCCACCTCCGACCACACCTTATATTTCAGCAGTTCCATGCTCACAAGTCCGCCTTTCGTGTTATCTACAACTTCTATCACATCGAATTCACCCCTAATACATATTCCTTTCTCACTGCCCCATTGATCATTGACATCCACGCCACTTCCTCACTTTGTCCTCTGCAATGCAGCCTCCGCCAAATCCACCAACACTCCCTGTGTCTACTGAAACTCACTGCCGTCCTCCCTTTACCCTCTCCCCATTCTTTCCGTCCACACATTACGTTTTAGCAGTTCTCTGCTCACGTCATAGCCTCCACTCACATTCACATCTCCGCCTTTCATGTTAGCCACAACTTCCATCACAACATATTCATCCCTATTACGTCTCCTTTTCCCACTACTCCATAGATCCTTGACATCCATGCAACCTCCTCACTTTCTTCTCTGCCATGCAGCCCCCGCCACATCCACCAACACTCCCTGTGTCTACTGAAACTCACTGCCGTCCAGACCTCCCCTCCTCTCTCCTCTCCTCCCTTCCCTCCAACCACGTCCCCGCGCGCCGTCACGGATTACTCAGGCGCCGCCCCGCCCGCGCGCAGGTGGTCCAAAGTTTTAATTAGTTTCTCGGAGATAATTACAGCAATTAAATTGTCTAACACCAACTGGCGCGGTGGAATTCTTCACCGCGGCCGGCGGCCGGCGAGGGCCGGAAAGAGAGGGGGAGGCGCGGTTGAGGGAAGGAGGAGGAGGGGGACACGGCGAGGCCGGGAACAGGACGCAACAAGGGACAGGTCGACGGAGGCGGAGGGACGCGACGGCGAGCCACTTTCTGCCGGTGGCTGTTGATGTCAGCCGTTGCAAAGTGTAAACCGGAGTGTTTTCAGATGCGGAGATTGGCATGTAGGTACACGCAGGGTTGCCAGAATTGGAGAATTTTGTCAACAAAATGAGGATTTGTTTTCGTTATGGGAAAAGGATGCGGATATAAATGGACGGGGAAATGTTTGGCAAATTTTGTTTGGGGGGGGGGGATTTATATTTATTCGAAGTGGTGGTAGAAATATTATTCTCTCAATTATTATGAATAGACATCGGATGTTTAGGGAAATGCCTATTTTTTTCTAGAGAACTTATTCAAAGGCTGATAATATATGTCCACGAATCATGACAAATGATGACATATGACGAAGTTTTATAATGCTTATTTTTGCTTATTTTAGGATAAATGCCTTTTTTGCATAAATGCCTTTTTAGGACTTTTTTGGCCTTTTATTTATTATATTTATATACAATGCTAAGATATCGGAAAATCGGCGATGGTCCAACGTGACCATTTATTACGAAATCTTCAATTCACGTCTTGAAATTTAAAATTACGAGTGAATTCCCGAAAGTATACCAACTGATTTTTCTCCATTTCCCTTTTCCATAAATATCAGCCATGATCTGAGAACATGGACGATAAACCGAGAGAACCGTAATTTGGAGTGGAAATAATATAAATTACCAGAAGGTTTCAGTGGTGCTAGTGTTGTATTGCTAAAATATATGCCAGTCAGATCGTTCAGATATCCTTCTCCGCATTCAAACTGATTTTGTCTCCCAGTCATCGCAAATTTGAAATTGTGATCCTTGAAAAGGTACTGGTAATATGTAAATATTACTGGTTAATGGAAACTATTAAGAATAAAATGTTGAAGTGTAAATCTACTTTTACATTAAAATATACGAACTGGTTTTGTGCATTTAAGTTTACAAACAAATATGGACAAAAAATACAATTTTTCCATTTTATTGTGTATGACGCTTATGACAGTGCCTTTTTTCTCCTTATTCTTGACTTTTTCAGCGCCTTTTTTGGCGCCTAAAAGACGATTTTTTAGTGCCTAAACATCCGATGTCTAATTATGAATATAAAAAGGAAACAAAAGGTCTTATTCTCTCTCATTTTCATGTATCAAAATGAGAAAAATAAAAAGCGTTGAGAAAGAAAATATAAGAAAAACTAAGATAGGAATTCGAGCAGCTCAAAGGAGGATGATTGGTGGATTTGAATTTAAGAGGACGGCCAATGCAATCGTCAGGGACAGCTCATGTCGTTATTCCATAGTTTTGAGAATATTTTTCTTTCGATGTTGGGGAGGTTATTTGTGGAAATTCCGTAGAAGTTGCGGGAAAAGAGTTCGCAACACATCTGTCAACCCTGGATACACGCAACATTTTTAAGATGATAATGAGCAAACTTTATCTGTTAAATCTAAGGAAACACGTAAATTTATGAATAAATAATGTAGCTACAATCGCAATGTTCCTCTCTAATATTGGTGCATACTGAAACAAGCTACCTCAATATAGTAATTACATCATGTAACTTAGTTGTGATATCTTCGATGTGAATTGATGAACACAATAATGAATATTTGATAAATAATAATAATAATAATAATAATAATAATAGTAATAATAATAATAATAATAATATATTTAATATTAATGAGTTACTTTGTGCAAAGCTGAATTACATTACTTTGTGCAAATACCTTTTAAAGTACATACAAGTTTTTACAAAAAGAATGCAAGAAACGTCTGCGTGTGGGGTACGGCTTTTGGAATATGATTTGAAGTTGAGATTGAGAACATTACGAACCAAACAATAGCGTCGAAAAATAATATGTAATAATTAAATGGAATCTCGGGAATGAAGAATAATTGTTAATAATAAAAATTATCTAATAAAATGGAGCAACAAGCTGGTGAGAACATTTCTCTCTATATGAGCCATTGTTTTAAATGTAAAAATAGCTTCATAATGAATCCCAACTTCAGCTCAGAATATGCAACTTCAGCTTAGACCAACTGTTCGTATCGTTAGTTTTCCGTGCTTTCTCCGATCAACACCAGGTGAATTCCGCAGCAGTCCCCGAACAAATAGACCATGGATCACGCGCATTCTTTCTTTCCTCTTCCTTGTCTCCCTTCCCTCTACCCACACACTAACATGCTTTACACTACCATACATGCCGGGAGACCGGTCGGGATCTTAGAACTTGTCCCGACTGGGACGGTGCCCCGCTATTGTAATATACCTGGTTGGGAAAAACTTCGCAAGCCGAATGATAGGGAGGGCGCCGCCACATCTAATGATTTAGCAAAACCGCCAAACCCCGCGGTAAAAAACAAGCACTACACTGACAGGACTAGTGTCTTTAGCGGTTCAAGCGCACGGAATCACTAATCAATATATCAATCAACCCTCATCATCTCAACGTGTTAGTAAACATGACAAACTATTAATTTCTTTAGAAATTAACTGTCACATATCACATACCATTCTTGTTCGTGGAGAACACCAAACGAAGACTGTCAACGGCGGACCGCAGAAGGAACTGCAAAATAATTAAAGGAAAATTGTGTACATTTAAGAATTAATGTTACAAGTATTTCGCAATATATTACAGTTTTCATATGTTCATTTCCAAGTATTTTCAGTTTTTGAGCTGTAGGAAGGTCATCAAATTTTGAACATATTCCTCACGTATTTGCAGTTCTTTACACAGGGTTACAAATGTCTACGTCCTCGTTAGAAGAAACTAATTCAACATTAAGTACGTTGCACTGGCTGGACAACTATTCTAGACATCGCCACAATTATACTAAAATAAGCTTTTAGAATAGTTTTCGGCAGGCCTGACTAAAAGAGGAAGCTGGAGTTTCCATAAAGCGATTACACAGGCCAAGAAAAGAAAAGGTTTCAAATATTTTTTTAAATCTTGATAGCTGATTTTTATAGTTTTGGGGTGATGAATTCGCATCTGAACCCTGTTTTTTTCCATCACCCGCAGTTTAGTCACAATTTGATCTAGTAAGATTAAAAAATATGCTGAATACGAAATAAAAATTAAAAGTTAATTATTTTTAAAATACCAAGAGAACCTTAACTTATTTAAACATAGAAAATGACTTTATATTCTTAACATTACATTCTACAAAGGCTTTACGTGTCCATTGATGTATATTTTCTAGTACTGCTGGTCAAATGCAACTCTGACTATGAATCAAGAAATGAATGAATAAATGGATTAGTTAATTTTCGTCTATTAGTTATACAAAATACATATTTACACACATTGTTTATACATAAATGGTACAAACTCTAGGTATTCGCTATTAAATATTTACAAAATTATTTTATACTTTGATATATTTTATAATTTTTCTTTTAAATTCTTCAATTCGTTCACAATTTTTTATTTCTAATGGTAATTTATTATATAATTCAAATCTTTTGTCAAATAGTCTATTTTTTGCCTGTGGAGTTTTACTGAAATTAATTACTAAATTTTGCGGTCCTGTTTCCCTTGTTTTAGCTTTCACTCTGGATTTCGTTTACTAAATCTCCTGTTATATTATTTTTAATTCATTTAAAAATAAAAATTAGCGTCTTGTAATGAATTCTCTCTTTTATTGACATAAATTGCAGAAGGTCTAGCATGTCTAGCACTAGAGTGTATCTATTGCATTGAATTATTACCCTCATGGCTCTATTTTGTTGTATCTGAGGTTTTTTAATTTCAGTTTTATGGACTCCAACTAGTATTGTTACACAGTAATCAAAATGGGGTTCAATTATGGATTTATAAATCAAACATCTCGTGTAGCCACGTATATATTGCCTAATTCTGTTTAAAATATTAATATTTTCCCAGTTTTTTTTACTATGTACTCTACACATTCTTTAAAATTTCATTTACTATCGATAATGATATTAATGATAATTTAATTTTGTATACCCATTGTATTTCCTTTAAGTTAGTTGTAAATAATTTAGTTTCTCTTACTTCTATGTATTTTCCACTATGTAAAATCATCAATTTCATTTTTTCAACATTCATTATTAATTTATTTACCCTTAATCCTTCTTTTATTACAATAAATACACTCTATAATTTAAATTCAATTTAGGCTTCGGTTTCTTTAATTACGTACAATAACGTGTCATCAGTAAATAATTTAATTTTACAATCATTCCCAAAAAGTTTTATCATATACTTGATTAAGTAATTAATGCAAATTATAAACAATATTAGACCCGAAACTGGCCCTTGCAGAACACCTAAGTCTACGCTAATTTCATTTGAGATAGTATTATTATGTTTTACTTTTTGCTTTCTCTTGTTAAGATATGAAATAAACCACATTTCAACGTCATCTTGGATTCCGTACTTGTACATTTTCTCAAAAAGCATTGTCCAATCAATGGTTTCGAATGCCCTCTTGAGATCCAAGAAGTTAACTCCTGATTTATTTCCTGCATGAATATTACTTTTTTATTCGTCTAAAACTGCTTGTACCGCAGTTTCACATGATTGTTTTTCTCTGAAGCCTGATTGTTCATTTCCTATAATTTTATTTGTTTCAATATACTCATTTAACTGCTTCTTTACTATTTCTTCTAACATTTTTTCATAAATGGGTAGCTTATTTATTGGCCTAAATTCAGCTGCTCTCATTGTATTTGTCACTTTTGTAATTGGAATTACTGGAGAAGTTTTCCATGACTCCGGGAAAATCTCTTTTTCTAGAGAATTATTTATTATTTTCAATAATATTGCTTCTAATATTTCATATTTTTCGTTAACATTTTTGTCGTAATATGCTTGTCTGTTCCTTTTTTGTTTAGTAATCCATAGATAATTCTATGCAATTCTTCCTTTTTATCCATTTAAATTTATAAAGTTCATCGTCACACCATCTTTCACCTTGCTTGTAAATATTTTGATTCCCTGCGTCAGAATTTTGTACTAATTTTTTAATGCTACTTACAAAATATTTATTGAATTTGTTAGCTATATTTTCTTTACTAATTTCTTCAAATATATCTTTAGTCATTATATTGCAGTTTTTCATCCTGTGTTTCTTAATTACCTTCCATAATTCTTTACTATTATTTTTGTGTTCTTCGATAATATTGTTATAATATTCTAATTTATTTTTCTTAATTAGTTTAACTACATTATTTATCTTCTTGTTCTCTTCCCACTTGTCTGGTTCTCTCGTTATTTTAGCTCTTCTGTATACTCCATCTCTCTTTTTGCACAGCATTTTTATTTCTTCGCAATACTTTTTTCTTTCATTCCATTCTGTGAGCACGTTGAGCGTTTTAAGTGGTGCCACCTCATGCAGGTCTTTTCGACAGCTTTTAAAAATTCTTCGCTTTACTAGTCATTATTTTCAGTTTTTAATTGTCTAAGATTAAACCCTAATATTTCTCCAAACTGATCATCTTTAAAATTTCTATAGTCCCTTTAAGTGTATTTTAAACCTCTCTCTTTGATTTGTAGCTTTTTCTGTTAAATCTGACTTCACCACTACCCAGGCATGATCGGTTACTTTTGGTGTGTCTTGTACTTCTATATTTATGTTTACATTTGAGAATACTAGATCAATGATTGTCTAACTATTATTATCCACTCTAGTTGGCACTTTTATCAATTGGTTTAGTCCCAATGCTTTAAAATTATTTACTAACTTCTTAGCATAACTTTTTCTCAGTACATTTATATTAAAATCCCACATTAGTATGCAAACATTAATTGTCATTATTTCCTCCACTTTATTAGCAATGTAATCAATAAATTCGCCCTCAGATGCATTTGGAGAGTCATAAAAAACAACTACTGATCCTCTGTATTCTTTACAAAATATATGTAACTTAACTATCCAGCAGTTATTTTCTATACAGTCTATTTTAACATTCTCTACTTTAATGTCCGTTCTAACGAATATTATTACTCTCCCACAAATATTATTATTTTTATTATGTTTATTTCTTCCGAAACTACTGATCTGACAATTTCTTTCAATTTATCTATACTTTGCTGTTTATTTTTAATTTCAATGATATCTTGTATTACTAAATCTAATTTGCTTTCTAACGTACTGTAATGTTCCCACTTGAAGTTTCTTCTTCATAGTTCGTGTTTCTATCATTTCCAATGATATACTTTTCTCTATCCCCATCACAATTAACAAGCTCATCTGTAGTATTGAACAATTTATGTTTCATACTGCAGTTACTATGGAAGTATTTCATACATTTCCTACAATCGATGCTATCTCTAATTATTTCTTTCTTACACTGCACTTCTTCTGAAACCGCCTTACACTACACTTCTTCTGAAACTATCGATGCGCAGTAGTGGAAGGGCTCACAATGTAGAAATATTTTTCCAAAGCGTACACTGCTATCTATGTCGCCCTAACTTCCTACGCATCGTACATTTCTAGATACTCAGAGCTGCATTTACCTAGCTATACAGAGAAAATGTTAAAATGTGAACAAATGGGATGTAATATATCATTTTAATGTTATTTTCGGAATCAGAACTCTTAAAATTATAAGAATTAGGTAAACACATTTTTTGTCGTTGGCCTGTTTTATGAATGGTGAAGGTTTCGTTTATTTTCGGAAACATCTGACAATATTTGAAAGACGATACTACCACTTGAGGGTAAGTAGGGTTCTAACAATTAAAGTCCGAAAGATAGACAGAATCTTCTTACCTAAACAGAGAATGGAAGCAGAAATGTTGACCAATGAAAACAATGATAAAATATCTATAATATTTCGTACAACATTTCACACTAAGCCACTTTTACTTAATAACGCGCAGCATCCCTCCTGAATGTGATAACTGTAATGATCCACTTAACCTTAATCACTTCATAAAGAATGTTCACTATTACTAATGTACAGACAGGAGTATTTAGATGGAGAAAACTTTGAATCAAACCATATTTTATCAAGGAAATGGTCTGAAAATATTGAAAGGCTATCAATGTCATTAATGAATTATAAATAATATTATTGTACCCCGTATTCCAACACTGTTTTTGTCAACAAATGCAATGTAGGTGTCCGGAATGTTATTTTCACAGTATTATATTTTAGTCGCTAATAACCACAGCATTCAATGCGACTTAAAATTAAAAATTATTTTAAAAAATATAAGAAGCCTCCCTTTGATATGCGGCTTAAATGCTATACAATCGATATGAGAAATTCCTCGCTTATCATGCTCCGTAAAAGACCCATATTCTATGACCTATCTGTGTATGCATTCTGAATTAACATCCGTATCATGCTCCTTGTGTAGTAGATAGTATCTGCACAATTTGCTCTCTTACCTTGGTCATGCTTCACCAAACGTTTACAAGTCAATAATAGGGGGGAAATAATGCTCATTAACCATCATAGGAAAATGATCAATTATTGAACATTGAAAACCCCTCAATATCGACTGAACATAAGAAAGACTAACAAATATTTCGAGAAATATCGTTTTTTAAACTGGAGTACAAAGATCACATTTCTAGGATAAACCATTTCACATATAATTTGACATATTGAAAAATGAGAAAGAGGACAACTCACACGAACACATTTTTTACAGATCTAATACAATTTTAATTACATCTTCAACGAATCATTGGTTAACGTAATCAAAAATCCGATGAGATCTTTATCCAGTCATTTTCAAGGACATTGTGAATATTGAAAAATATTAATAATACTTCAAGCTTTCAAACTATTTTTGGTGACATGAATTGACAGTTTTGCAAGCAATTACGCAAGAAAATTAAAGGTTAATTACATGCCATCACTACAACATTCCAGTTAATATACGCAGCAGGTAACGCATGGACGCTGAAAAATACAGTCATTAGGTAGTTAAACATTTTACCTCGAAAATTGAGGGCTCATATGTCTACAAATATTAACATCATTGTCGATTATGAAACAAATATACATAAGTATCTTCATTTTGAATTAAAACTACTAGTGGTGTTACAATTGCACATAATTTTTTCTCAATATATATCTCCCTCATTTCTTAATTTCACAATTTTCTAAAATAGAGATAGTTCAACGAATATAAGACTTGTACCATTTTTAACCGTTATTGGCTTTATCCATTAAGAAGAGAAAAAATTTAAAAAATTGGAGCCATTTTCAAAAAAATATTCTTTTTTTAAATTGCATTAAGTTCAACCATAAATAAAGCGAAAACAACTCGTTTTTTCAAAAAAATTGTACTTGACCTTTATTTAAGATCTGATTTTTGAGGACATTCAACTCAAGATAGAAGTTTCTATTTTCAATTTCGTACTTTTGAAATTTTATTTTGCAATTTTCGAAAATTGTCAAAAATATAACACCAGCAAGATCGATCGAGGAATAGCAACTTGGGTGAAACTTTTGCTTACGGTTTGGTCGTTGCGCAGACACATGGGTGACTGACTGACGCTTTGCCTTAAACAGAATTTTCAATATCAAGGATCCACAAAACGTGAATTCTGACTATCCACCGCGTTAGACGAAGTAATTGACTATTCAACTCTATATGAATTATAAACTTTTTTCGGTTTCAGGAAGTTACAATACGAATTTTTCTGTCGTTAAATTGCCTTTATTTTCTGCAGCATTGCAGAACTTTCTCATAACTCTCTCCACTAATAAGTTCATATGTAGTATGCTAGAAATTCATATAATAGGTATGTAGTACGTAAGAAATTAAAAATAGCATGCATACTTTTTGATCACGAGAATATTAAAACACACAACTCAATTATTTAAAAAGTTTCATTTTTGTAACTTTGAGTTGTTTAATGATTTTTATTAAAATTATTGGATACAATCACAATCGGTTAAATTGCTAGTTGTGCCGAATATTTCCCTAAAGAATTGTTTTTACACTATTACAAAATATTTTTAGAACTTTTATATATGTATCATTCAATAACAATGTTGTTCAATAACAATGCTTAAACGAAATATGCAAGTATTGTTTCAATACTGTGACAAATACTGTGCGATAAATGTTTCTACTGAAGCAGAGCCGCAGTTTTAATATCAGAGTAGGTTGATAACTTCCCTAATCATTGCATTTTTTACCAACCATTTCTCTTTCAAAACGAAAACAAAGTTCAACCAGAGAAAGTTCATTAATACAGCAAATTCCTAGCAATTAATTCCGGAGCCTGTTTAGTTGCATCTCGTTTTCAACACAACATTCTAATAAATCTACCGTTGTCCTGTTAGTGATAATGAAGCACACAACTTTAATTATTTAATTCAAACTTGGAAGTACGTTACAACAAAAACCGAACTTGATTGATATTTCAAAGAGCAAATTTCAGTAAAAATCTTTTACGATTTCTGATCAGATTTGACATACATTTCAGAGAACAACGTTGCTTAACACAAATTATCATGTATTCATAAATATCTCAATAAATCTGTTTCTAACTGCAAATACTTTAAAGCTGAAAGTAATTCTCATCTATTGATAAAATGTTATACATCTTGAAGGGAATTTCAAATTGGCTACTTACAAATTCACACAATATTTCATTATGATTAAATATTAAAAATGTTGGGCCAAAGAAGTTTTCTTATTTTTTTTTAAGAACCCGTCAATCCCAATTGCGATTTGTCTGGAGATTATATGTAGAAAACTTTTAAAAATAAACAGTAGGTGTCAGGCGTAAGTTAGCCGCCGCACGTGGTCTTGTATTCTTTCGGACCAAGCGAGCAGATGAAAGATATTGATATGTTGCATGATTAACGATAGATTTAAAATCCAAGACAAAATACTAAAAATGTTTTCAAAATGTAATCTGAATGTTCAGATTTTGAGTGAATAGACCCGAACGTTTTTTCATCCACTGTAAGAACTGTGAATTATAACAAACACTTGAGATAAATTACATCATCTTTTGAACAAAAACGCGTAAAAGACAATATAAATGTTTGTCTGGATAGCTGAGAATTCTATGCTGAAGGCCCGCAGGTCCGAATCCCGCTCGGGGCAAGGGTGTATGTCCCTATACAGTGGTGTGTCCTTATACAGTATGCAAGTTCCTTTATCGTTACCCCCCAAACGTTCAAAAATCGAAGGTAATTACAGTGGTCGCTGTATGACCTAGTAGTTGGAGAGCGGTTAAAAAAAAGAATATACAAGATTTTCAGGTTCTTAAAAACTTGAGACCTTGAAAATAATCATCGGTGCTCTGAACCTGTCCTGTGTAATACTAAAGATAACACTTCTTTTTGTTTGTGGCTATACTCCGTTTTAAACACGGAGCACTTTATGATCACGAGCGGGAAGGAGATGGGGACACTGTCATCCTAATGGGAGCTTCGATAGGACTTGAATTTTGGTATTGGAACTCCCGATTGGATACCTACGTCCCCCTCTCCTTCCAGCTCGTGACCTCGAAGTGCAGCTATGATTAAATCAGAGCATAAAAGTGGCTAAGAACAGGCAACGCGGAGAGTTAGAGATGGAGTGAGCGAACCGGCGCGCGGGCGGAATCTCAGCCAGCTGGGCACCGTGTGCGCAGTGAATGCTGCACATGGGCAGGCGCTATCAATAGCGCATCAGGGAGCGCATACATCACGCGCCTCTCGCCCTTCGCCCTCGGGTCTCGCCCTCCTCCGCCACCTGCGCTCCCCACTCGCAGCCACCCCAGCCCGCCGCCCACGCGCGCGCCCATAGACCCCAACCAACGCCCAAGGCGACAGAGCAAACAGGGAACCGGAAAATAATTAAAATAAATAATAAACTAGTGGGGATAAAACAGCATGGACTTTCTCGCCCTATTTTCACGCAAAATTACGCGAAAAGTACTCAAATATTTGAAAACATTGTGAATGATCTAATTTCAAAATCTATTTTTAAGGCACAGATTTCATTCTGAGAAACAATCTCTATAGTTGTAGGAAGACTGAAAAAAATTTTTGAACTTTTGCTATTTCCGAAAAATCAGAGTTTTCAACAACCATAGGACCTGCACCATTCTCTTATATGCTCTTTATACAGCCCAACAAAAAAATAATCAAAAACGATGAAGTCTTTCTTTGAAAATTTTGAAAATATCCCAAGAGCTTTATGTAAAGTACCCCCACCGCACAACATTAAAATATCGGTTTGAAATTCAAGGGGTGTGACATCAGTGAGATCAATCGAGGAATATCAATTTAGGAGAAAATCAGCTGAACAGTTTAGCCTCTTACGTAGTTCATGGACGGAGAGACGGGCAGACGTATAGACGGGCAGACAGGCAGGTGGGCAGAAGAGCAGGCGGGCAGACGCTTTTCGATTTTCCGCCATCAAGGACCCACAAAACATGAATGCTGTCTTCTCCAAGAATTAGGATTTTGTTTTCTAAATTCAACATCTGGTTTTATTCACTTTTTCGTTACCAGAGCCCTGTAATGAGAATTTTTCTGCCCAAAATTAGCGTTTTTTTGCGCGCATCTTTATATAACTTTCTCTCTACTTCGTGGCGAGAAAGTAAAAAGTGAATAGAGGAAAGTAACGGAACGGCCAGGATATCACTCACTAGTAAAAGTTAGAAAACAATATTTAATTTTTTCCCGCACGTTGGGCGCCTTCAATGTGAACATTACTGATGCCAAAATCATTTTCCAGTGGGGTTTCCCCCTAACCAGGGTTCTCCCACCAGCGGGGCACCGCCCCAGCCGGGACAAGCTCTAAGCTCCCGACCGATCTCCCGGAATATGTGGTAGTGTAATGCATGTTAGTGTACGTGTGTGTGTGTGTAAGGGGAGAAGATAGGACAAGGAAGAGGAAGGACATCGCGCGTGGTCGGTGGCCCGTTTGTTAGGGTACTGCTCCGGCATTCGCCTGATGTTGATCGGAGAAACCACGGATAACTACTTATCAGAGCAGCCGGCCGCTAGAATTCTCCTCCAGAAAGCAACTGAATTGACCTAGCTGAAAAGCTGGTGTCGAAAATGCTGCCACCGTCAGGACTCGAACCTAGAACTTTTCGGTTCTGCTGCAGTGACATCAGTTGATGCACTGAGCTACCGTTGCCGGTTTAATGTAATAGAGATTTTACAGGACATTATAAGAGATAACGTGAGAGAGGAAGAGACAAACTGGAAGGAAGAGAGAGGGAGGAAAGAAATAATAAATAATGCAGAGACGAGAGGACGATCAGTTCAAGAAGGGGGAAATGACTGATGCATCAGGGAGGGAAAGAAATGAAAGAGGTGAAGGCTTGAGTATGGTAGTGATAGAGAGAGAGAGAGAGAGAGAAGGAATGATGGAGTAGCAGGAGATGAAAGGGAGGAGGGGAATTGAAGGAAAAACAGAAGGAGATATCTGAGTGGGAGTAAGTATTTGTGAGTTAAGGGTAGGGTTACATAAAAATGTATTACATAATAGTTAAATTATCATCACCTTCTCATAATACACGTACAATTATCTTTCTACTACCTAAATGGTTCATCTACCTTCATAGACGTTTCACTAACTGTAATGTCGCAAATGTGACCTGGTTACAAATATTACATACCATGCGACCTTTCTAACCATCGTCGCCTTGTCACGCTGTGTCTTTGTGATCAAGGAGATGGATACGCGTAAATATATATAGAACGCATGCTTTCCCCAGGGCAATCAACACACGCATCCACTCTCGTGTAAGATCTCTTCTCTACACGCAACAATCTACCCCACCCTGCCTTCCCCGCTCGCCTGCTAATTGGTCGATTTTCTGCGGCGGCGCGTAAATAAGCAATTCGAAGAGCACGCACCGGCCGCCGCCGCCGCAATTATCGTCAAAGACGCGCTCGCGGCGCCGTCACGTGACAGGCTAATTAGGGGCGTCGCGCGCCGGGACGCCCAAGATAACAGAGGTGGCAGCGGCGGCGGCGGCGGTGTAGGCCGGAGGCGGGGAAGTCTCTAATCGGCCCCCGGCACCAGGGGGTCCCCCGCGTCGCCATTGTTGACCGACAGTGGCGCGCCGCCGCGGGGGTTATTGAAGTCACGTCGTACCACGCCTCTTGGGATTTCCCCGCAGCCTTGTGGCGGCGGAGATGGTCCTGGCGGGATGGAGGGGGCAGGGGGAGGGGGGGCGGAGGAGAGGGCAGCGTGACAGGCGGCGACGCGAGACTCCGGGCGACCTGTGTGGCAACCTAATGAACTCGGAGGCGACGGAGCACTCGGAGTCAGAGTCGATGTGTCTGAACTTGTGAATTGTGTGTTTGCGCGTGTGACTGCTAGTCTCAAGATCCCTTTACTATTTAACCCTGCGGCACACGTGCTAATAAAAGTTGTCTTGCACAGATGTCAAATACCCCAGACGTCACAAGAAAGTTGTTTCGCAAAGTTAAGTTTGATTCTCTTATAAATTTATAATGCTGTTATACAAAAAACAGCGTATGTAACTCGTTTATACTGTTGCTTTGTTGCATTCAAACTAATTTGAAAACTCGCTCCTGACGTCGCTCCATTTCAAAACATGTACACATGCAATAATGCTTAACATTACAAACTAATTATTGCATAAACTACTATTACCACACTCCAAGAAACCTTACACATAAAGGTGCATCTTGTCACTAGATGACCATTATATGCCCACAGATAAAACGAACACGAACATAATTTTTTTCCAAATTCAAAATTCTAAAACTACTTAAAAATGTGTCATTAATACATTTAAAACTTTCATTTTGTGATGAAACGAAGGTTGAGGTTTCAAACTTAACTCAAATATTACGATATGAGACACTAAGATTAGTGCATCCTTGTTGCGCATGTCTAAAAATCACTGTTACACCTCCGTGAAAAACAGATGCTAATACAATATGAATGATTATAAATAATTCCAAAGAATGAAGGGAAAATGTTTCCTAAATGTTGATTATTCCATTTTTTTTCTAAATGAAAATGAATCGGGTAATTCGATAAGACATTTATTACACACAAACGTTACGACGTACATTGAAGTTAATCAATACTAAGGAAAAATGTAAATAGTGAAGAATATACAAAATCTTGAAAAGATAACTAAGAATTATTAAAGAAAATTGTTGAATTATTAACGAAAAATTTAATTTCCCAAAATAACAGGGGTTTTTTGAAAGTAAACTTTTAGATCTAGACGTAATTGCGCCAGAAACAGAATGGAATGTGTTGTTTTTTGTTTTTTTTGTTTTTTTGTGAAAATTATGAGAATAGAAGCCCGGGACGAAGGGGGTTTCCAAAGAGATCCGATGATGTTAGCGCCGGCGCTGTCAACGTCCATGTTCGTCTTAGAGGCAGAGGGAGAGGCGGCCCGGGCGAATTGCAGGAAGTTGCACCCAGGGGGAGCCAGTGGGTCCCAGAGGACGATCGCGCTGTGCTCCGAATACCCAGTGCCCTCAAGAGGGAATGGGGCAGCTACGGGAACTGTGGTGCGGCACCACAAGTGGTAAGGACACTGGGGAAGATGGCGACAGCAAACAGCGTTGGCGACGGAGGCGGAGATGAGGGGGAGTGGGGGCGGTGGCGGGGATGTGGAGCGGTTAGTGTGTCGGGACGACAGGTATGTCTGACCCAGCGCGTGTGTGGGCAGCAGGTGAGCTGGCGGCAGGTGAGCCGGGAGCGGCGGGTGTGTCGGGGGCGGTGGGTGTGCTAGGGCAGCGCATGGGGCGGGTGTGCGAGTGGCGGGTGTGCCCGGGGTGACATGAGTGTCGGAGGGGGCGGCGACGGTGTCGGGGGCGGCTTCGGTTGTCGGGGGCGGCGGCGGATGTCGGGGGCGGCGGCGGTGCCGGGGGCGGCGGCGGTGCCGGAGGCGGTGAGTGTGCTGGAGGTGCCGGGGGGGCGGTGCCGGGGGCGGCGGCGGCGGTGCCGGGAGGCGGCGGTGCCGAGGGCGGCGGCGGTCCCGGTGTCGGGGGCGGCGGTGGCGGGGGCGGCGGTGTCGGGGGCGGCGGTGTCGGGGGCGGCGGGGGCGGCGGTGTCGGGGGCGGCGGTGTCGGGGGCGGTGGTGTCGGGGGCGGCGGTGTCGGGGGCGGCGGTGTCGGGGCGGCGGTGTCGGGGGCGGCGGTGTCGGGGGCGGCGGTGTCGGGGGCGGCGGTGTCGGGGGCGGCGGTGTCGGGGGCGGCGGTGTCGGGGGCGGCGGTGTCGGGGGCGGCGGTGTCGGGGGCGGCGGTGTCGGGGGCGGCGGTGTCGGGGGCGGCGGTGTCGGGAGCGGCAGTGTTGGGAGCGGCTGTGTCGGGGGCGGCGGTGTCGGGGTAGCGGGGCTGAGGACGTGGGCGGATGTGTCGGCGGCGGGAACGGCGACAGCGATGACAGTGGCTATAGTTACTGATGTGGCAGGGTTAAATACTTTAACTCCCTAACTCCTAGTATTGAAGAAGGCAAACGCATGTTTTCCTGAGATAAGTTAGGGATTAGCCTTGTAACAAAGTCATTATCTTAAAGTGACACCTATTCAAATCAATTATGTGTATATGACATATACTGCGCCTCTGGTTCAGTGTAGATGTAGTACCACATTGAGTCATGCTAATGAACGGAGCAATCGATACTATTGGTATAATCCCTTCAGTAATTATGGCATTTCCTTAATATTAATTCTGTTCGAATGCAGTTATGTGACAAGTACGCTGAAATCCGTGATAATATTCAATTAAAATTAAATTATTTTTTAATTGCAGCATACTAACATTTTGCTGCGTTTAATGGATTTTTAAATACAATTTCGACAATTATTCATCCCATAACCACACTACAAAACATTTCTAAGGCGTCAAAAATATATTGGGGAAATTACGATTAAAATCAGGTGACTTCACATGCAACATAAATATCTAGAACGATTTAAGAAAGTAATGGGGAATTTACTTGTACTTCGTTGTTTAAAGCGTTGTTCTAGAAATGGCATTTGGAATATAATGCTCGTGGACTCCATTTCAGTGCGAGTGGCTTTCGTACAGCAGAAGCTCGGATTCTCGGGCATTAGAATGATTATTGGTGCTCTTCCATGACATTGGCGCCTCGCAAAGTAGACAATCAGCGGACGTAGAAGCCGGGACACCATTAGCAATATCCGCTTGTCGCAGCAGCTAATGTGTGAATGTGGGCCATGGAATATTGCATTTTGAATTATTCAGATCTTCGTACAAGTCCGAATGTTGAAATTCATGTTTTCATGAAATAAAATAATAAGCCATCCGGATCTTGTTTTAAACAGAATGCTTTGCAAGAAAAAAATTCTTGACAATTTTAGATGGATTTTTTAATTTGATAGGATGTTCCTGACCGTAATAACGTAACACCCGAATTTCGAAATGAAGGTTAACAAATGTATGTAGAATAATTTATGAGTTTGAATATGCATAACTTCCCAAAGAGTACATATTGCCGGGTTCAGAGATGTTGCATAAACAAACTCATTATTTGGCATTCTAGCAACGTTTCCATGCACAACTAGGGCGTGCAAGGACTATTAATTGATTTGTTGAAACACATAAATAAATTTATTGCTTTATTACCCGGCTGTACATTCAAAAATGAAGAAATGATTAAAAAAAGCACAGAAACAGACAACAACGATGCCTCATGAGGGTATTAAATAAGTTTCTCTGTCAAAATTCGCCGTTTCGCAGATTTCTTCAGGAAAATAAACATTACGATTATAGTTTCAAAATCCGACTTTGATGTTGTAGTGGTTATCAAGCTGGGCAACTATTCTAAAGTTCGCGGGTTCAAACCCGGTAAATTTGGAAGATTCTTTTAGGTGCTAAAAAACAACGGCATGCATGCGAATGCTTGTCGGCATGTACAACAGATCCTACGAAAGGCACTTGGTCAATCCTGCAAAATTAAATCCCGTAGCAATTTAGGATCCATCAGTTTCGATTTGAATTACTGAATAAAATTGCGAATATTGTTACTTTGGCCTGCCCTATTTGGTATTCAAATCAAACGTCAAGATTGGCGCACTAACCCCCTATAATAAGCAATGTCAAACTACCCTAAGAATACTTGCCAAGGATGTCTCACAAGAAAGCGCGTGGGGCTTCTGGAGATTAGCCTACGCACTAATCAGTGTATGGCACTAAAAGCAGAATATAGTGTCCAAAGTGTTCACACATCACACAGGGGTACTTTCCAATTGTGAAGCAAAAAATTAACAAAAGTAAGCTGTGTGGAGCCTATTTTTTATTACTGTATTTCTACAAAACTTAAATGTGGACAGAGTGGGCAGAGGAATATTATTTCGCGATTTACGTACCTTCCGTTGGCCACACTGTCACCATGGCCGTCTACTCCGCCACTGGCGTCATTGCCCTCGCTGCGGCACATTCTATGCCCCGTCTCCACCGCCCTTCGCCGCCACCGCCGCCACCCCGGCTCGCTTCTTAACCATGGTGAATCCGCACTCTCCGCTCTGTACGCTGACGCACACGACCCCGTCCTCTCTGTCCACCGCATGCCCCAGGCCCCTGCCAGGCCGCTTTCGCCCCGCCGCCGCTACCGACGTCTCCTCACATCCCTGCCTCATCCTGCATTTTGCCTTTCCAGCTGCCACGCTCAGCGCCACTCCCCCGTTTCCACCACCCCTACCTGCTCCTCCGACACCCCATCGCTCCCATCATTCCCATCTCTCATTCCGCCGCGCGCCGCTCCCGCTGTCTCCTCCCGTCATCGACCCATCCTCGACCCATCCTCACCTTCCAGCTGCCACCACCGTGCCCCGGTCACCATTCTTTCATACTCCTCCGTCCCCTGTCGCCCCCTCCCACGCATCTTATCCACCCCCACCGTCTCCTTCCGTCACCGCCTCATCTCTCCTGTGCAGCTACAATCACCGTCACCGCTCCTCCCCCTCCCCCCAGCCTGCTCCTCCGACACTCCGTCGGCCACTTCCACACCCCTCTCGATGCCCTGCACGCCGCTCCCGCCGTCTCCTCCCGCCACCGCCTCATCCTGCTTTCCATGCTGCCACCACCGTCCCCCGGCCACCATCTCTTCATGCTCTTCCGTCACCTGCCGCCCACGCATCGTCTTCGTCCCCCGACTTCTCCTCCCGCCGCCGCCTCATTCTGCCTTTCCATCTGTTACCACCGTCACCCGTTCTGCCGTCGCCACCCCTCCTGCCTTTTACTCCGCCTCCACTGTCGCCTTCCACCTCCCCTCGCCCCAGCATCGCCGCCGCCGCCGCCGCCGCCGCTGCCGCCGCCGCCGCCGCCGCCGCGCCACCGCCTGCCACCGACGCTGCCGCCGCCACCGCCACCAGCACCCCCGCCTGCAACCGCCCCCAGCAGACCCTGCTGATTAAACGGCGCTCTGGGCTGCCCCGCCGCAGCTGGCCAATTAGCCGCCTGTGTTGCGGGCGCACGCCCCCGCCCCGCCGCCGCCCCCGCCCTTCGCCACTACGCTCTCTTTCTCCGCCGCCCCGCCCCCTCTCACTTTCGAATCCCCGCCCCATCGACCGGACTCTTTCACGTGCACCTTCATATTCTTTTTTTTTTGTTGATGTTGGAAAAAACAATGCAGTTTTATGAAAATACGCCAGATGAGATTGTGAACTTAAAATCTTTAAGATTACTAGTCTTAAGCTATTAAAAAGTACGAAAAATTATTGATAAAGAAATTACTACTTAGTTTGTATATGTTTCAAATGTGGTTGTTGCTAATCATCAAACAATTGAAGTCGCTTCGGGTTGCATATTAAGGATTTACATTTTCATTGTAATTACCTTGATTACATTATAAGAAAAAAGACGATGATTCCAGTCAATAAAATATATTTAGAGCAGACGTTTTGGCCTCAATTGTGAGGCCCTCTTCAGTGTCTGAAAGGTCAACACACCAATCAGTTATAATTATAGATAATATTACAGTATAAAACAATTAAAAACAAACCCAATGAGAAAAAACAACAAAAACAAAAAACGTGGTACCTGTAAGTTGCTTAGGTTAAGTTACACCATAATGTTGAAATATTAATATAACCAGGCACTTGTACATTTACAAATTTCTGGACATACTATGGACTGGGAAAATCCCACTATACTGGACCAAGAAACCAATTGGCATAAAAGGCTAATTTCAGAAATGCTTTTTATTAAAAAACAAAATTCCATCCTCAATGACCAAAAAGATTCCTCCAACCTTAACCATATTTATGATAAATTAATTAACTCGTTTTAGGTGATTCTATCCCCCCCTCTACTCCCTGTTCACTTTAACCCGTTTGTAAATTTTGTTTCAACACATGGGCTTCAATTTTTCAACTTTCTTTGTTTAGCACAAATTCACCTCTCTTAGATATTATGTTTACATACAGAGTAACCTATGGCTCCCTTCCCCCTCCACTTTACCTTATTTTTCATTAAGACTTGCGATGTTTTACTGTACAGAAGTTGGAACCACTTACTCAGTACTTGAACCGTTGTGTATCGAACATACACCGATATCTTAAAATGTTAATTTTCAATTGGAAGAAGATCTTCTTAGATAAACCATTACATCCCTCTATGCCTCATTAATATGGTCCTTTAGACCACCATTAGTTCAGATCAGAAGTGCCTGGTTATATTAATATTTCAACATTGTGGTGTAACTTAACCTAAGCAACTTACAGGTACCACGTTTTTTGTTTTTGTTGTTTTTTTCTCATTGGGTTTGTTTTTAATTGTTTTATACTGTAATATTATGTATGATTATAACTGATTGGTGTGTTGACCTTTCAGACACTGAAGAGGGCCTCACAATTGAGGCCGAAACGTCTGCTCTAAATATATTTTATTGACTGGAATCATCGTCTTTTTTCTTATAATGTTTGATTTATCCAGTGAATCCTGATTTACCTTGATTACCTTTACCTATGTTATTTCTTCCGTTTTTTAAAAAAAGTGTCACATTTCTTTTTCTACGCCCTTCCACGCTATGATTGCCATTTGATAAGTTGTCTGCCTCTTAAATTCAGCTATACTGAAATTAATTGTTTGAAATTGTTTATATACATAAACACAGTAGAAACCGAACTTTTAATTTTTAATCGAACTAATAACACTGGTCAACAGCCATTTTGCATCTGGGATGTGATACATCAACTAGTATGTATTTTGGTGTGTAGAATCCGAATATATCTTTCAAAATGTTCTAGCACGTACCATTTTTGAGTTTTTAACGGTTTTTTATTTTTCTTATTCAGTATTAGCTTTTTCTGTTATTGAGTTTTGATGTTTGTTTTTCATTTGCAGAGGAGAGCTATAAGATCTACAAATCGTCAGTAAATGCTTGGTGTGGTAATCCAGTGGTGTGAAAAATATCCTCAGTGAGTGTTTCCTGTGAAAGATAGTGCAAACGTTTTGTGTTTAAAACACTACGAAAAATGGCATCTAGTAAATCTCGTTGCTGTCTAAACCACCCCGACAACTTTTGTTATGTGTGTGGGAAATTCACTTCAAAAGTCCAAAGAAAACCAATCACTGATTTGGTTAAGAAGGCATTTAAATTGTATTTTGATTGTCCTGTTGGTGATCAAAATAAAAATTTTGCACCTCATATTGCCTGCATAACCTGTACTACAACCTTAACCGAGCGGTTGAAAGGAAAACGCCGAGCCATGCCATTCGCTGTTCCGATGGTGTGGTGTGAGCCTAAAGACCATTATTCAGATTGTTATTTCTGTCTTACAAATATTGCGGGACATTCAAGCAAAACTAGACATAAAATAAAGTATCCAAAGGTATCTTCAGTGCATTTGCCTGTGCCCCATGATGCGGAGTTGCCTGTTCCTGTCTGTAACTTGAAAGCCACGGAACCAGACTCCATGTCAAGTGAATCAGAAAGTAGTGAACATATAGAAGAGTACTGCCCTAAATATCATGACACTTCACCTCAGCTCTTTAATCAAAAGGAATTGAACGATTTGGTTAGCGATCTAAAACTTTCAAAACAGCAAGGTGAACTCTTGGGGTCGAGACTGCAACAACGGAACCTTCTAGCTCCAGGGACAAAAATTTCCGTTTTCAGATCAAGAGGTGCTTCCTTCGCTCAATATTTCGATATGCAGAATTCATTGTGTGTATGTAGAGATGTCAATGGTCTGATGATGCAGCTAGGTGTACAACATAATCCACAGGAATGGCGACTATTTATTGACTCCAGTAAAACCAGCTTGAAAGCAGTACTACTGCATAATGGCAATGCCTTCCCATCAATACCTTTGGCTTACGCAGTAGACATGAAAGAAACTTATGAAACCATGGCTTTGCTGCTAGAGGTAATCAAATATAAGGATCATGAATGGCAGCTTTGCTGTGATTTAAAAGTTGTTGCACTCCTTACAGGTTTACAGGCTGGATTCACGAAATATTGCTGCTTTTTGGGACAGCCGTGACACCAAGAACCAATATACAGTCAAGGAATTGCCTATAAGGAAATCATATGTTCCTGGAAACGTAAATGTCATCAACACCCCATTGGTTGAGCACGATGAAATCATTTTGCCTCCCCTTCATATCAAGTTAGGCCTTATCAAAAACTTTGTAAAAGCTCTGGATAAAGGAAGTGAGGCCTTCAATCATTTAAAAGAAAAGTTTCCCAAATTAAGTGAAGCAAAGCTTAAAGAGGGTATATTTGTTGGACCACAAATACGAAAATTGCTGAAAGATCCAACCTTTGATATCAAACTCACAGATATACAATTAGCTGCTTGGTCTTCTTTTAAAGCAATTGTGAAGGGCTTTTTGGGTAACACGAAAGACAAAAACTATGTTACCATTGTGAATGATCTGTTGGACAACTATAAGAACATGGGGTGTAGAATGTCGCTTAAAATTCACTTTTTACATTCTCACCTTGATTTCTTTCCGGAAAATTTGGGAGCCGTAAGTGATGAGCATGGTGAACGCTCTCACCAAGACATTCTTACCATGGAACACCGTTACCAAGGCCATTGGAATCGTTCGATGATGGGTGACTACTGCTGGGGTCTTGTTAGGGAGAGTGATGAAACGGCACACAAAAGAAGAGCTCCGTCGTCGCATTTTTCGAAAACCAAAGACGATTAAAGGTAAAAATATCTTCTGAACTAACTTGGACCTTTTATTGGCATCATGGCCATATATACATACAAAATAGTATTGATTACAAACGTTCTGAATATGTATTTTTGTTTGACCAAATTGTGTTAATTTTCGCTGTTACCATTTTTTATTCTGCTGTGTATCTAGGAAATGTGACGTCATAGAGAAAAACTGATTTTACCAGTGTAATCAGCACCCCAAAATTAGGTAAATCCACCCATTTACAAGCCAGATGCAGAAAAAATGTTAAAATTTGTTAACTAGTGTAATTTAACGACTTAAAAAAGGAATAAAATTGAAGTATAGCGAGTATTGTTGTATGTCGTTTTGGAAATCATATTTTCTTCTTATTCACTATTCTTCTTTCGATCCTTGGTTCAATCACCGACCTACTTGGAACTAGTTCCCGTCCATCTCCGTCCCCACTTACCCCCACCCCAACGACTACGATCTTTGTCAGACTCCATAAAAACTTGTAAGGTTAGTTTCGAATGTAATAATTTTGAATTTCATTTATATGTATCGGACAATACCCAATTTTCACTTACAAAACAAGACGGATGTACAAAATAAATCAACATGTCAAAACGTCTGAACTATTGTCGAATTCAGGAATTAAAGATAAACGATGATAATCTATTATATTATACAATTATGAATTTTCTATTTTTATTTATAAATTACTTAGAGTACCTGTGTAGAAAATTATTCTATATTTGTAAAATTGCGTCAATGACACAAGAAAATTCGGAATAAAATGCCCATAATGGATACGAATAATTGAAAATAGCATTAATTAAACACAATCATTGGAATATATTGGTATTGGAAGCTCCATATAAACTCACAAATTAAATTTGTCCGGAGAATTTGAATAATTGTGAGGTTTTTATAATAGAATGTGATTATTTTGCCATTGATTTTGTATGTTTTAGCAATTATTGGTATTTGTGCGTTGTTATTTACCAATTCATGTGGATTTTCTGGATGTCCATGGGCAATAATTGTTCCTTCTAAAATAGGCATTTACCGTAAATCTGAGGTCTGCTGGTTATTATCTACCTGCTCCAGCAACAACGGTATAACTTATTCGTTTGTAGATCAATATCTTTCACATCTCCTAAAAACAAGAAAATACAGACTGTTGTCATAAAATAACGTAAGAATTGAGAAACCATTACAGATTGAATGAGTTTGTTTTCAGATTCATTTACAGTGGATTTATGATGACACTGGAGGTCTACAGCAGCGAAAATGTTGCTGAACAAATCCTTACAAAGTGGCTTTCCGAAAAGTAGCTCGTACACAGCTCAAGAACAACAAATAAAATACTCTGGTCTCTCGTATAACACTGCAATAAATTGAATATTTTAACAAAAACTGTTTTCGGGAATACTTAAATAACTCGTTCTCATATACAGTTATACTCCCGTTGTAGTGAACTCGGATATAGTGAACCCTCAGTTACAGTAAACTTGTCACTGGTCCCGTTCACTTACATTGCAAATAAGCACAAGAATATTCTGTTACAGTGAACCTGAACCACCACTATAGTGAAAGTAGGAAATACAAGTACAACGTCCTAGAAATTAATTCCCCCCTGAAAAAGAATACCCAGTGCCACAAATTCCGACACTTGTCAGCTTGAAAAAAATACTGAGTTCTGCGATCCATGTAGAATGGATTTATGGTTGAAGAAAATGCTATCTTGTAATTAAGGATGATAGAGATGTGAAGGATTTGAGAGACGTAACAACGAGAAATAGACGTAGTTTTATACATTTGAACGAGCATTTAATTTAAAAGCTGACAGTGAACAACCCCTAGAAAATAAAGAGAAAATTGAGACGTGATTCCAGGTAAAAAAGTTTGTTCCCACCAGAGGACTCTGTTAATCTTTGTATCGCAGACAATTTAAAGGAACAACGCCATCTCTTCCAGCAAGTCTCTCTTTTGCTTGGACGCAGAAGTCCTAGGGGCAAAGCGGGGCGTGGTGTGGGCAGGCGGGATGGGATGGAGCGGAGAAGAGCTGGACGACGCGGAGAAGGGCAAGGTTTTCAATAAGGGGCTAGGCGGGGCAATGACGCGCGGAGTGAGGAGAACTGGTTAGTTGAGGCGGGGCGAGGTGGAGCTGGATGGAGCAGAGCCGATCGTGGCGGTGAGGGGTGGGGCGGGGCGGGTGGGGGGTAGGGAGGGGCGGGGTAGTGAGGGGCGATGAGGGACGGTGAGGAGTGATGAGAGGAGGGAGGCAGTGAGGGGCGTAAGGGTCTGTGAGGGGCGTAAGGGGCGGTGAGGGGTATAAGGCGCGGTGAGGGCCGATGCAGGACGTTCGATGGGCGGGGCGACGCGGGGCGATGTGGTGCGATGGGGGGTTGCAGAGCGGTGCGGGAAGGGGAGGACGGCGGGGTAGGTGTTGGCGGAGAATGACGGGACGGGAAGGGGAGGCACGGACGGGATAGGGGTGGGGTAGGGGGCACGGCGGGGTGAAGCGGTGCATTGCGGGGTGAGGCGGGGAGGGACGAAGCGGGACGAAGCGGGACGAAGCGAGACGAAGCGGAACGAAGCGGAACGAAGCGGAACGAAGCGGAACGAAGCGGAACGAAGCGGAACGAAGCGGAACGAAGCGGGACGAAGCGGGACGAAGCGGGACGAAGCGGGACGAAGCGGGACGAAGCGGGACGAAGTGGGACGAAGCGGGACGAAGCGGGACGAAGCGGGACGAAGCGGGACGAAGCGGGACGAAGCGGGACGAAGCGGGACGCAGTGGAACGAAGCGGGACGAAGCGGGGTGAAGCGGGGCGAAGCGGGGCGAGGCGGTGCTATGAGGTGCGGAGCGGAGTGGGCCGGGGTGGGGCGGGGAAAGGCGTGGCGGGGCGGGGTTGCAGGGCATTTCGGGGCCAGGGGACTTTGGCGGGCGATCAATGCGCTCTCGATTCCGGTGCGAGGGCGGATTAGCAGCAAACAATGGAAACGCATCCCCCCTTCCCGCCACCGACCGCGCCCCCTTCCGCGCAATTTAATCGCGCCACTACTAGTTATTAAATTTCATATACACGAACAATTTAGATCTAAAATTACCCGTTGACCCAATTAATTTCGCAATGATTGTGGAGAGCATTTGTGCTGAAGGTTTCAGTCGAATGGCGCGCACAGGTATCGGAAGAAATCCGCAGGACGATGTAGTAGCCAGGAAGTGGAAGTTTTTTCTGTTTTTTTATAATGTGTATTGGCTTTATTAATAGCTTTGGACTGATTAAAAAACTATTTGGAAACAACAGTAAATAAAACTGTCTACAAATGTAGGTCGATATGGAAAAATGACACTAATGTGTTTCAGAGGAAATGTTAATAAATAACTATTCAATTATCAGATATGTAACGAGATGGTAGATAAATTAATAAACAAACGGTAACTGGACGCAGTTTTATCATAGTATCTCTTTAGAACTCTCAAAACTAGTTTTGCTGATGATAGCCTCGCAGTTTATACAGATCGTACGTTCGAATGGTTGTTAGTGATTCCGGGCGCGTCAACCACTAGGGTCCTTAGTCCTGTAAGGGTAGTGCATATTTTCTCTCGGAAGATGGCGGTGTTCTTTCCTCGCTAAATGACGAGATCCGGCGCCGGCCGACTGTTGGCTAGCGGGGTTTTCTTTAACCAGGTATCTCCCACCAGCGGGGCACTGGGACGAGTTCTAAGCTCCCGATCGGTCTCCCAGCTTGTATGGCAGAGTAGTGCATGTTCGTGTAAGTGTGAGGACAAGACAAGGAAGAGAAAGGAGAGATCGCGCGTGATCTGGCCCGTTTGTTAGGGTACTGCTCCAGCATTCGCCTGGTGTTGATCGGAGAAACCACGGAAAAATACCGATCTATTCTTCAAGTATTTATGTCTTTTGATTTCATAGATGTCTATCTAAAACTTAATTGAATTTTATTAATTGCAGAAAAGACAGTAACATTGTACTATTTCCTTACAACATTTTTGTCATTTCCAACCGTTATGGAATAATTCTCAGGTCCCTTTGACCTATACATTAATTTCTAGAATAATCTACAGGAAATATTTAAATGCACCAATATGTGCTTTCCGAGATGCAGGGAGAACATATTTGCGGCCTCTCTAGCAATATGAGAGACAAATGGCCGGACGTAATAAATAGATGCTCGACCGCTTCTGTTGTTGAATCACCTATTTTCATTGAATGCCACACACGTTCTACGAGCCAGGGAACTGTCAGACCGATCTGTGGCCGATCAACATAGAACGCGACGAGTGACCTCGATTGCAAGCCGACCGTTGGAATTGCATCATGCCAATGCGACAGCGCCAGTTTCCATAGCAATAATGGCTCATGGGATTTCGTTCCTACGTGATGAAAATATTATCAACTGTTTTACTTCAGATGCCAGTCGAAATGCATAGCTAATGTTTCTTATTCTAATACTGCTACGGAGCAGATATTGAATAGAAAAATGTTTGAGAAAAATAATTTCTACAGTATCACTTTGTGTCCAAAAGAAAACTGTATTATATTACGAGTCATTATTTCTCCAAATAGCCTACTATCTAGAATTATGTACGCAAATCAGAACACTTAATGGCAGATAGTTATTCAAGTAAAACTATTTGTGATATTAGTACACTACTTCATTGCTTTTAACATTAAAATAAATAATAAGTTAATACTTATGAACAAAACTTGTGACGAATTTTTTCTTGCAAAATAACTAAAGCAATAATTATACTTTCATTCTTGATGAGAACAACGAGGTGAAACGCAATACACGTTCGTTAAAGTTCTTTATTACAATGCTTAAGTATATGCCTAATAACTTACACCTGGAGTTATTGACTTATTTGGTGAATTACAATGATTATGAAATGGAGAAATGTACGAGTAATTCAGGCGCTGTCAGAAAGAGAGCTGTTGTACCTGCTGACTACGCACATTGATAGTTTTTTGTGTTATCTCTGATGAATATCGGGCGGATGTCTGAGCAATACCTTAACAAACCCTAACAGCTGCCCACCCACGCGATCTTTAATTCCTCTTCCTTAATCTATCACACACTTACACATTCACTAAAGAACCACACATGTCGGGAGACCTGTCGGGAACTTATCTTGACCCGGTTGAGGCGGTGTCCCGCTGGTGGAAGATGCCTGGATGGAGAAAACTCTGCAGGCTGACGTGTAGTTTGGCTAGTGAGGAAGGAACACCCCCATTTCCCGAAATACATTTTCTGTTCTAATGGGACTAATAACTATAGCAGTTGACGTGCCCGAACACATCAATTAAACAAAAGAAACACTACCACTGTCATGTCTCTGATCTCACAATCCCCGGGGAAAGAACACAGCCACCTTCCGCAATAAAAACATGCACTATATTGACGGGTATAACAAACAAATCAGAGCTGATCCGGTGGCTGAGATCGCTAAGGCAGTAGTGTCGTAGCTATCTCGGACTAAAGGGTCGCGGGTTCGAGTCTGCCTCGGAAATGATTGTATTTGTGTTCGTCCTTTCACCCCCTATCATTATCATATCGTTTCATCTTCACTACAACGTTACTATAACGTTAACTCCAACAGTGGTCGCTAATGACCTAGATGTTTATAATGCCTAACTTTTTAAAAAAAAAGTCAGTTCACGCGCCCGAAAACACAAAATGATCAATGGTGGAAAGAGATGCAATGAAAACAGAATAACTCCGTTGGAAGGAGCTTTGTCCATCACATATTTCAGATTGATCGATCGGGATTTGAACCCCTGTGCCCAGAAGTGGAAGGGGAGAGCTGTGAACGGATGGCAAGAGAGTGAGTACAAAGGTCATTGAACTTCCGGTGGGGAAGTCATCGAACACGTTAGTAGAGATTGTTTCAGAGCGTAACAAAACAGAAAACTCAGTGCAATAGCGTTTGATGTTGAAAGAGTTTTTCCACAATGTTTAGATCGAAGTTCTGAATTGTGGCGGCAGAGTTGCGCTAAATTCCCATAATGCTACATCCTCTTAATTTGTATTTGTTCGAAAAGAGCTGCCATAAACCACTGATCTTCGTATGCCACTTGATTATTATATAATCATTATATTATTAACTAATTATGACTATCATTAGTAGAGATAATTATGTATACTCATAAATTTCAACATGTGGATGTTGCATTGTTGGAATATAGTTAGCCACTCTGCTGCCACACTTAGGAAGAAATTCGATATAGGACGACCGAATGACTGATTAGCATGCGAAATATCTTCTGATAAATCTCGCAGATTTCCTGGTCCTCTATGAATTCGAGATCGCAAGTTCGATTTCGCGAGATGCTCAAAAGGTAAGATGCTTAACGTTTGTAAAATGTCCTTAAAGACATTTTGGTAATAATGAAATGGAAACAGCATGTCGCAGAAGTTGATAAAAACCGAGTTGTATGTAACGCATGAACTTGTGTACAATAGAAAATTACTTGTTCTTTACACTAATTATAATGATAAGTTAATAATGATAACGCAACAGGAATATCATGGATATGAAATCAAGAGTAATTGCGGAAAAGTTGTGCCGCAACCATTACGTAATCGCGCCAAAATACATTCATAGTAGCGTAAGATATTAAGTTACCCCAATATTAAAATTGAGAAAAATGGAAGATCATAAAATTAAGCAATTTTTTATTGTGTCGTAGAAACGAGAAAAACTCTGTTTCAATCTATCCAAAATTAATCAAAACATGTCTAGTGGTTCAGGAAACAGGGTTGTAAAAAATGTTGGTGGAGAATTTATTTGTAAATTCGAAATAAAATTGTCGATTTTGGGCAGACTAAGCTTACTGAACAAATTCCTAGAACAGATATCTAGAAGCGATAACCTGTTGTGGATTTTTACCAATCCCTGAACTGTTGTAATGTGCGAGAAATGAACAACAGAAAAGAGTCCTGGAATCTCAGAGATTACGCGCAACTAACTAAAAGTTAATCTTTCGGACAATTTAGAACTACTTTTTTTCAATACTTTTTTAACCAAGTTTTGTGAACTCCAAGGAGAACTGTCCACTGCACTTCCGAATGGCTTTCAAAACGCTCGTGTTATTGGCCGTGACTCGCTGGTTGATTTTCTAGCAGTACACTGCAAGATTTTGAGTGAAAATATTTGCAATACAGTAACAGACATGATGATGCATACCGTTTTGTCACGTCGTCTCATGATACATTCATCATTTTCCACGTTGTCGTTACAAAGGAAAACAGGCTTATTTGAATGATCCTTACAACGGATCTTGGTTTATCGGAGTTTGATCGTGTTTAAGAGCTCTCTCTTGACGAAAGTTCAGAGAAAATGTTAATTTAGTGAATCAACTTCTACTCTATCAAGTGCTTGTTTTTCGGGAGTTTGTGGAACGCGAGACGTATTGACAGTAAGGCGATTCAATCGATTCCACGGCAATACACAGGAACAAAGATAATTATTTCTACAGGATTCACGAACACAGATTGTCAGCTCCTCTCGCAGGGGCGGGATCGTGTCACTGCAAGAGTGAGTGGCGGGGACAAGGTGGAGTCAAAATAGTGGTGCAAGAGGCGAGAACGTTGGAATGGCAGCGCGAAAGTGACGGGTGAGGTAGCGGAAGAGGGGACGTGGGGTGGTGGTGATAGGCGATATAGTGATGGTGGTGGTGGTGGTGGTGGTGGTGGTGGTGGTGGTGGTGACGGTGGTGGTGACTGTGGTGGAGACTGTGGTGGATTTAATGGTGGTAGTTGGGGGGGTTGTGATGTTGGTGACGGTGGTGGTGGATTTAGTGGTGATGGTGACGATGATGGTGATGGTGACGGTCATAATGGAGGTGATTAGGAAGGTGGTAAGAGTTGAAGGTGGAAAGTGCAGGTCCTGCTGATGGAGGTTATAGTAATGGTGGGTGTCGTAGGGCATGTTGTGGAGTTCGTGGCGATGAGAAGTGGCGGCGATGGGAGAGATGAATGCGGAGGAGCAGCATGGGAACGGGCAAGGTGATAGCAGGAGAGCGGGCTGTGCGAACGGCACGGACGATTGGGAGACGTTGGGAGATAAGGTGAAAGCGAGGGTGGCAGAGGCGTGGCGGAACGAGACGAGGAGGGGCGGAGCATGGTAAAGCGTGGGGAGATGGGGCGGGGAGGAATGTGGGAGTGTGGCGGAGCGGAGTGGAGTGGCGGTAAAACGGCACGAGGTGCGCTGGTGTGGAACTGAGCGAGGCGGGACGGAGATGAGAGTGGCGAAGCGGAGCGGAAAGGGTATGCCAGGTAGGATGGTACGGGGTGGAACTGTGTGAGGCGGAGAGGGACGGGGCGAGAAGGGGCAGGGCGAGGAGGGGCGGGGAGAGGAGGGGCGGGGCGAGGAGGGGCGGGGCGAGGAGAGGGGGTCGGGCGTGGAGGGGCAGGGCGTGGAGGGCGGGGCGAGGAGGGGCGGGGCGAGGAGGGCGGGGCGAGGAGGGGCGGGGCGAGGAGGGGCGGGGCGAGGAGGGGCGGGGCGAGGAGGGGCGGGACGGGAAGAGGCGAGGAGGGGCGGGCGAGAAGGGGCGAGCGAGGAAGGAAGGGGCGAGGCCGGGCGAGGCGGGGCGGGGGTGGCGGGGCGGGGTGAGGCGCGGCGGGGCGAGAGGGGCGGGACGAGGCGGAGCGGGGTGGGGCGGGGATGGGCGAGGAGGGGTGGGCGAGGAGGGGCGGGCGAGGAGGCGCTGGGCGAGTGGCGCGAAGCGGGGTGGGGTGAGGAGTGCGCGAGCGGTTGGGCCGCTTTGCGCGCGTTGGTAATTAACGGGGCTTCACATGCACGCGCGTGGCCGCGGGCGGGCAGCGCCTCATTGAAGAGGCGGCAGCCGCGCTGAGGCGGCCTCCACATACGAAGATGCTGCACGCACCCACGCAGATAATCCACACGGCACCATCGCACTTCCGCACAGCCACAAGAAATATTATTACTTCTTCCTTTAGTTTCCGTTTAGACCTAATCTATGGTGCTCTCAAAGAACAAGGGGACTGTCAGCTCTCCTTGTGCCCGGACACATGTTCTCTAATATATTTTATAGACAACCGCTAGTAAAAATGGTTACTGTTAAGGCCCGCACAGCGTGCTGAAATTCAACTTTTATCACTTGTTCTAATAGTGGAAATGAGACGTTGTTCAAATGTTCAGACAAGTCCGCTTAAATGTCACAATGAAAACAAAATTCAATATCTTCAATCGGAACAAGTCCTACAGACCTTAATATAATTTAGAATCGATTAAATTATTTGCGTACTTGAATTAAAATAAAATAAAATTTCTATAAGGTATTCAGAAAATGTGTAATAAATAAAATATCAGTCTCGGCCACAATCTTTCATACTCGCAAAATATGCTCGCAAAATAACTTTTACCACTCGTACCATTAATTTTACTAATTTTCTAAGGTAATGAAGGTAATTTGATATTTCCACTCAATTAAAAATATATTATAAATAACCACAAAACTAGTGGTGATAAAACATCATGAACTTTCTGGCTATTAGTAGTGGAAATTAAATAGTATCAAGCGAAAATTAAATAGTTTAAGCAATCGAATTTTTAATCCAATTTTAAATAAAAATATATTTTCGGTATTGAATTCATTGTACATATTACAGCATACTCATTGTTCATATTACAGCGAACGAAAGACAGTTGTCATTATCGCCTTCTTTTGTCAGTGCGGTGTTATGGGTTACAACAACTCACATTGACCGCTGATCTACTCGCTTTCACATTTAACACAATAAAAGGGCCAAATTTAAATTAACAAATAAAATGTAATAAATAATAATAATAATAATAATAATAATAATAATAATAATAATAATAATAATAATAACCAGATGAAATATGAAATAGTATAAAAATTCTAACTTACATAGCAACCCACTTCGTAAAAACAATTGGGAGCGGGCGACTAGAGGCTAGCAATCTTTATTTCATATTTATTTCAAATAGGTTTTAAATAATTTATAAAATATTAATTTGCAAACGTTTAAGAAAAGCTCTAATGGAAGAAACGATCAAAGAAATATGAAATAATGTACACATTCTAACATACGTAGCATCCAACAGTCCCCAAATTCATCTAAAATTACGATCACGAAGCTTAGGATTTTCGGAGCGGGCGACTACGTTTGACGCGAAATTACTCAACAAACACTCATATTTTCGAAAAATTCAAACTGATCTTAATAAAAGATCTGTTTTTAATTAATACATTTTATTAAGAAAAAAATTTATCTTCGTAATTGTAGTTGTAGCAAGATTCAAAAAAAAAAAAAAAAATTGAATTTTTCCAATTTTTGAGGGTTTTCAACGAACATGACATCTGCACCATTCTCTTAAACGAATACGTACTTTACACTATACATTAACAAAGTTAAGTAAAAAACGTTGGAGCCTTTTTTTGTGAAAATTTTTGAAATATCCCAGCAGATTCATGTAAATTACCCCCAAAATGAATATGTCGGTTTCAAATGGGCCGTGACATCAGCCAGATCAAAAGGAGATTATCAATTTCCTAGGAAATTGGTTGAACGGTTTAGTTATTAAAAACGGACGGACGGACGTTTTGCTTTCAATGGATTTTTCGGTATCAAGGACCCATAATACATGAATTCTGACGACACTGAGTGTTATATGATTTTTTTTATTTAGCAAATGGATTTATCCACTTTTTCGTTGACAGGGCCCTGTAATAATGGTTGTTCTGTAAAAAATATTTGCTGCTATTTCGCGCAGCATTACATAAATTTCTCTTCTTAAGAAGTTCCTTCTTAAGCGCTAGAAAGTGAAAATAGAGTCAACATTAATTAAATATTTATTTATAAGAAAACTTGAAGTCTGCCGGACACAACATTTATAGCCTGCCTCTCTTAATAACTCCTGGCTGCGCCAACAATAACTAGCGAGCGCTACTTATTGTTTCTGCACAGCTGCAGTAAATATTGTTCTCTAAATTTCCATTTTTCCAGGGGTGAGGAAAGTTCGTGGAACGTCAGGTCAGCGTTCCAGAAGCCGATGACACATTAACAAATATAGCTTTTATTAACATTCAAAAGCAACAATAGTCAGCGACAAGTAATAATAAATAACATCAAATCAAAAAATGGAAATACAATTTATATTCAACATAAATGAAAAAAATCTTTACAAAACATCACATCTGCTGACCAATACATTATCTTCCCCACTTACAGATTTGTGGTTGCCGCACTGGCTATAATAAAGGAACTTACACTGTATTAATACTATCAATTGCAGATTTTTCATCCTTTTATATTGTCTGAAGAAAGTTTTTTGCGGCAGTCAATTATTTTTACTACATTATTTTTCACGGTGCCAAAACGATGGCTCTGTCTCTCCCGTTTTAAGAAAATAAAACAATGTTTTCTTTCAATTAATAGCACCCTTTTTCTTCTGACCTACAATGTTAGTTTTTTATAAATGGTACTAATACTATTAATTTCTGTAGACTCATTGATGTGAACGGCCATTAAACCCCCCCTTTCTATTTGGCATCACTGTTAGTTGTAACTGGGGCTAGTCCTCGTACGTGCCAGTGCAGTTCAGATTATACCACGGTTGATGTAGCGTCTTCTTTGTATCATAAAGTTATATTAATACAAGTTTATTGTTGTTATTCATCAAAAAATAACATCACAATTATTGATTCATATTTTATTCATCAATACCGACCAAACGTTTGCATAGGTAATAAAACAATCAAAGTCGTGGCCTTTTTATTTTGATATAGTGCGATAATAGAATTTTCTGAACACCAAGATTGTGAAATATATTTTTGTCTGAATGAATATGATGACTAAGAGTATCAGATTGAATTATTGAGATAATACTCTATATCCAGCTTATCATTTCCTGTCATAAATTCCATTTTTGCACTGAGGCAAGGTGAGAATTGGAAATGCGAAGTTACATGATGCGCGTGTTCCATAAGTTCGAATAAGAAAGAATTCAGATTTCTGATAAACAAGATACATTAATAAGTGCAATTCTAACATTTCCAACTGAGAAATGAATGTAAATCAAATTGACGAAAATAATGTTGAAAAGCCAAATCAAGGTAAATGTAATTGATATCTAACATATTGACTTTTTTGGCGGTAAATGTTTATTCCAAGTAATAGACTGCTTCACAATGTGTTCTTACTTTTGGGATTTTAACATAAGTTTTATAATGAAATTAAGTGAAAAATATCAAATATAAAGGAAAATTCTTGAATTATAGTTTCATTCTTAGTTATTAATTCTTTGGAGTTACATAAATTTAGGGGATTTAAAATGATAACACGTTTCAAAAAAGTATTAATAATGTAAACTCTTCTTTAATGACGTTTTACCATTTTACTGGAATCCATAAGTTTCTTTCCAAGTAACGACAAATTTAAATAAATAATTAAAAATATACTTCATAAATATTTGTTTCCTATCGTATTTTCTTCTTAAAATTAAATGAATTCCTAACTCACCTACAACTCGATTTACTCGCCAACACAATGTTTGCGACCCTTGCAAATGCTTTACTTGTTTGCAAGAAAACAAAATTTGTATTCATACTATACTCGACGCACATTCATGCATTCAAAACACAAACCTTCCATTAATTAAATAGTTGCATTGACGTTTTGCTTTTCGTGCGAATCAGCAGCAAAAAACGGCTTTCACAGCTCCACAGCCAACGCTGCAGACTTCATCCCTTTCCTCTGCTTCCGGGCGCTAATAGAACTAGCGACTTTGTTCTGTTCCACATTTCGCTACCATTTTTACCGCTTCCGCGTGGTTGACTGCACTTTTCTGAGTTCGCTCTGCACTGGGCACAAACTCCGCCTTCGGGACCTTCACTACCACGAAAAAGCACCGTACCGTTTGTACAATTTTCTCTCGCTATTCTTTTCCTTATATTGCCAATTGGCCTTCATGTATCTACTTTTTGTTGTTGGCAATTTTTTTCGTTTAGAAAGAGCATGTTTCTATTGCAGATGTATAATGTCTGTAATAATTCATGCTCTGATCCCGAGAGATACATACTGTGATAAGCCAAGAACCTGGGAATTAATTTTTAATGATAAAATCAACATTTAGCGTCTGAATATAGCATCGTTTTTAGTCAAAGAAGACGCGTTGTTAGGACCACGCATCAACAAGGGTTGATATTCCATGCTTTATGTCAGATCGTTGTACAAATGGACACGGCCCCGAACACAGGATGTGCAGAAAATGTGAAGAGGGCGTTGGATGGTTGTGATCGTTAGGAAGGACATATTAATTCATTCTTTAGAGGAACTTCGTCGTGAGCACACGTAAGCGGTTGGTGAGGTGCGATCGAGTTTTTAACGTAGGCTGGGTTTCATGTAGATATAGTAAACCGGGAATAGTTTAGTTGGAAGTTTGAGAGCTTGGTCTCATGTCAATTGTGATATTAAATGGAAATTGGGAATTTTGATTAATATTATGGTGAAAGTTCAAATTAAATATACTCCGTGTTTGGAGGAGAGAAACATAAGGGTAGCTTCGTAGATGGAAGAATTTCCCAATAATTAGACGAATATAGTCAGTCGCCAGTAGGTGTTTTATATGTAACACAGATAGGGAACGTCGCAACTGCGTGTTAGATTCGTGGGAGTATTATATCTAATTATAGCAATCGTTGAGGCTATTCTGAAACATATTATTTTCGAAAGGACACGAAAATTGATTCACCAAGGAATCCGGGGACTTCATTCTGCCAGTCAACTGAGAAGCTAACAATAAAGGTTACGAACATAATTGAGGAGCAAACATTTAAAACGTGACATGTCCTCTTCACACTTTTTTAATAAAAATGAAAAATGTAGCCCAAATATTACACTTTTCAACACTGTCTTTAACTTAACGAATAGAGTACTACTTAATGTATTGTAAGACATCTTACATTTCTTTTTGGAAATAAAATTCTAGGTTAAAACAACAGAAGAACTCAATTTTTCCCAAATGAACAAGTCATCTTTTGAATATTTGCTCCTCAATTATGAACGTAAGCTTACGAACAATAATCAAACCCGTACAGTATTTCAATGTTTAAAGTGAGAAGAAATTCACGTAAATTTGACAGAACTACCCTGTATCAATAATAGGAATAAAATTTAAATTTCTATTATTGAGAAAGGCTTATAATTCATAGTAGTTTCCATCGATCTAAGAATTGATTCCAATTAATAGAACTTCCAGGAATCGTGATTCTGAATAGAATCACACGCCCATATGTAACAGGAGTGTATGTTATTTGTCGAACCCATGCTTAAAATTGGCAGGAAATTTAATAATTTAATAAATTAATAATTCAGTTTTAAAATAAGCAATAGAGAACCTATAAAATTATCACAATACTATACCCAAAAACCCAAATTGTAATATCAATGTTTTTATGTTTATTGAATGGACATGTCTATTTGCGTCAAACGGTTATTATTTAAATTATTAATGGATATTATAAAAATCTATTCCAATCATTTCTAAGCTGCATATCTGTATACACTCTTTATATTAAAATATTCAAACTATTAAGATAAAATGGTTGCATCAAGCAATTGGCCAATTCAATAAGGAAGCTATAAAGTGTAAATATTTTTAAGAAATTTTTAATTTATGTTATTACAAAAACATTTAATTTTCAAATAGTTTTCATTAATGTAGTTCAAGTTCCATTTGTTAAGTGTAATTCTCTTAACTTGAAAGTAAGAGTGTGTCTGATATAATTTATTTGTTATTCAATTACATTACATTTCATTCCTTAGGTGGTTCTCTAATTCACTAACTTCCTATATTAAGAATTTATTAGCATAAAATTATTACGGTTTACTACTAATTCAAATCTGTGCAACTTTCATAGATACTTCCTCTCTTCGCAAATCAGCACCAGTACTGGTTTAACCACCATTGTTCCGACGCCGGAAACCGCCTTCCTCATTTATAACACCAACATGTATGCTAACGACAAAACACTCACGGTAACACACCAATGCTAAAGAAAACAACGGCCCTAACGACAACACTAACATCATCGACGTCGCCAACACCGACACTAACGTCTTCATTGCCGCTAACCCAACACCGATGGTAACGCCAATACCGCCGCTAAGGGTACCGCCGATGCTGAAGCCAACACCGACCGACACTAACAGCAAAAGTGACGATAATGACAACACAGACGCTAACAACAACAACAACAACAACAACAACAACAGACGTCAATGCCAACACCAACGCTAACGTGAACAGCGAGGATAACGCCAACGACGACGGTAACGACAACACGAACGCTAAAACCAACACCCACGCTAATGCTAATACTATCGTTACACACGTTTGTGTACCGCATACATTTTCAACGAACTTCTAGTTTTTCATTACAGAGAAACTAAGTTTGAAAGACCGTGAATTGTCATTTAACATCAACATTGCTCGTAACGCACTCCATAGAATCATTAGTATTTGAAATAATTATTATCCTAGCATGTTTGCCTACATATTACTTACTGTCGCCCGATTGTTTCATTTAAAATTTGTTTTGGGAATATCTCAGAAAGTGCGCAACGAATCTAGGAAAGTGGATATTGAAAGTTGTTCAAATCGACGGGTCCATCCAGGGATACCAAACTAGATCCCCAGTTTATCTCACGAGCATTTTTATTCTTGATTTCCTGATTCTCAGGAAATCAGGATTTCTTTATTCCTGATTCTCAGGAAAAAAATACGTAATTTTTATTTTCCGGTACCGTTTAAGCATTAGAAAGTAATTTAATGCTGCACGAAAAAACGGCGAATTTGAGGAAGAAAACTCTTACTGCCGGGCTCTGGTAACGAAAAAATAGATAAATCCGGTTGATAAATTTTAAAAAATTCCAATACACAGTGTAGCCAGAATCAATGTTTTATGGGTCCTTGATATCAAAAAATCGATTGACGTCAAAACGTCTGTCTCTGTGAACAACGATAGCAGCAAAACCGTTCAGCCGATTTTCTCCCAAATTGATTGTCCTCAAAAAATCTGGTTGATTTCGCAGCCCCTTGAATTTGAAACAAATATTGTAATTTGGGGGGGGGGTACATTACATGAAATCCTTGGGACATTTTCAAAATTTAAAAAATGGTTCCATCGCTTTTGCTTAACTTTTGTTGCTGGACGTTTAAGAGAATGATCCAAATCTTATATTCGTAAAAATCTCTGATTTTTGGAAAATTGCAAAAATTTTAAATTCAAAAGCTCCAAACCCGCCACCACTCTCACTCCCATTCTCACCCCCACCCACATCCCTGTCAACGGCCTCACCCCCACCCCTGCATCCCACTCCTGCCACCGCCTTAGCAACCGCCATCTATACTCTGACCACTCCCATTTCCGGCTCCACTCTCACTGCCGGTCGCCCTGGTGCCCGCTACCGCCTCACCCCCCACCCCTTTCCGGCACCGCGACCACCCTCGTCCCCACCTCTCCCCAACAGCTACCCCCACTGCGACCACCACCACCACCACCACCATTGCCACGATCGATCCCCCCACCACCACCACCCTCTGAGCGATTTGTAAATCAGTATATTTCGCGGCGTTGCGAGTGGAGTCCGCCAGCTTTCGATGAAGTTAATTTGGAATCTTGCCCACTCGCGCGCAAACGCATAAGCGTTTTTTCCTTGTGCGTCAGAGACTAACGAGGTTGTTGCCGAGATGGATTAGAAGGTGCAGCTAGGAGAGGGCTAGTTTCTGAATTGTTGACGGCGAGCACTCGCCGTAAGCCCTAACGTGCAAGGCTAGCGCGAGGCGCGCTCTGAATCCCTTCTGAGAATGGAGCAGAAAACAAACACTCCCTCTAGTATTAAGCTGGAGAACTGCGAGAATTATTGTTCTATGTCGAGTCTACGCAACTGAATCAGGCATTTAGTTACTAACTGCAGGATGTGCTGTGGTATACGACAATTATTATGTTGTGAGTTATAACGTAATAGTTCTAAAGTTCGTTCTAGTAGTTCTAAATCGTTGAAAAGTTTATATCTCCTGCATGGGATTAAATGTTGAATGTATCCTCACGATATAATTTTCCTAAATGCGTACTTTTTTAATAAGTTGTTAAAATTATGAAGATTATAAAACTTATTGTAAATAATATTTTAGTTTTATTCAGCAAATAATTAAAAATTCTTGGAAGAATGATCCAACATATCCTTTAAGTGGTTCTTTTAACCTTTAAATTTTCTCACCAGAGGTTTTCACGTCACCATGGAAACTTGCGTCTTTATTGGGCTAGGAGTGCTTAACAAGCAAAGCGGTAACAATAATAATAATAATAATAATAATAATAATAATAATAATAATAATAATAATAATCTGAAATCTTTCAAAAATGCTCATTTATCTTATTGTATTTTTAAAGCATTTTCATTATTTTAAAAATCTTGAAACTATTGCTCTATCAGTCAAAATACAGTCAAGAAAAATATTTTGCTCCTTATCAAAAACGCAATAATGCCATCGAACATGAGTAAAGTAAGTCATATGAGACGTTTAGGATAAAAAAAATCAGAGCGTGGTGATAACTCCATTAGCAATCTGTTCGGCAGTTGAACATCACATCAATAATATTGCTAAGTGGCAACGTGATTCGCCCGATAAGATCCCGCACCAGTCACGCAAGCAGTTCTGAGCTTGTGGTTCACCTACCTCACGCAACGCCTGTATTGCACTCACGACAGATCCTTCAATTTTTCTGACGCCCTGTTCGTTCCAGCCCCGGCCATTGCGCATCCCGTAGTATCCTTCGGACAACCAATAATTCATAAAAGCCACGGCGGCGCGGCCCCCGCCACGCAACGGGTTCTGATAGCCAAGTGGTCAACCCCTGCCTGTTTCAGCCCCTCCCGACAGCCCTAGCCCCATCATGACTTGCTTCCTTTCCTCCGTCTTCCTCACCAAATTCTGCTCGTCATTTCTCTCTGCTCAACGATTCTACGCACCACACCCCTCACAACTTTATTTTGCGGAAATAAGATTACTGCTGCATTTCTTCCCAGAATGCCTTTCTCGCCACATTTCTACCGAAGGCGTACATAATATCCTCGGTAACTCGGTACCTTTCCTTAATACTCGCCAATCCCAGTAACATCTTTCGATCTCACACTCTTCGCTCCTACATCTCATGCTCTCACGGCTCCGTTCCCACTTCCCCCTTCATCAATCCGTCCCCTGATTTGTTACCTTCTCTCCAAGAGCCTTTCCACACTCCGCGCTTTTTCCTACCACCCCTCTTTCTCTCCCCATTCCTCTCCGGCCTCGGCTCACCTCACCACGCCTCGTACTCGAGGACCCTTTCCTGCTCTGCCTCCTTCCAACTCACTCCACTTCGCCCTCCCTCCCGTGCTCCTCTTCCTCCCCACCTCTCCCCGACTTGTCCGATCCCGTTCCTCCCCGCGTCTCCCCGCCCCATGTCCCGCAATCAGCGCCCGGTCGAGAGGTCGAATCCGATTGTATCGATACTCGGGTCTGGAACAAGTGCTCGGCGAGCGCGCTCACGGAACTGGCTCATGCATTATGGATGGCCTCTCCGCCGCGCTGCTGGCCTGGGCCGGCCGCTGGGCCTCTTCGGCTGCCGGCCCAGTTAGGCGTTCCTCAGGGTTGCGTTTTGGGAGCCTTTATTTTCTCCCTCTTCACTAGCCTCCGGCCGACATCGGGATAATGAAAAGTAAATATGACCCACTCTTCAGTAGGTTTGACTATGTAGACAGATAGGATACACCCCTGCACATGAACAAGAGGGAGCAGTTTCAAGTTTGAATAGTTTTCGTACCATTTTCAAAATACAGTTTGAAAGAGAGGAAGGCAACTAAAAATTCATTAAATAATGCCCTTTGGGAAATGAAGTTCAGTAAGCCGTGTACAGGTATTACTGCTTTACATAAGGATTTTATAGATCAGCCAATACGTCTAATTCGGTAATATATCACCTTTAACACTCGCCGTTGGTATTCTTGTTATTGTCGCCACAAAATATGATTTCATAGAGAATTTTTACATTTTTTTATATTTAGTGAAAAATTATGAAAATTTCACAATGGAGGGACTTTATCTATTTCTAAAAATAGATTGAGTAAGACATATCGAAAAACATCAGAGTTCGTACATTTGTGATATACACAAAAATATAACGGCAATTCTTGGAGAAATTCCTACTATTAAGAAAAATGTTCGTAAAGTTTTACATCGAAAAATTTAATTTCATTATTATCTATTTATAATTTTCTTTCCAGTAAGAAATTACGGTTTCATGCAAATGTCTTAATGAAAATATTAAAAAAACTATTTTTGTTGAAGCGCAGTACTGATGCCGCTGAATATACGCTCAATAGCAATACCGAATGATAAAATTCTTGCACCCATCATTCTTGTGAGAAGAATTCTGATTTACATCCGACACTGTTTCTATAGGTGTTTCTGTTTACTGTATTTAGAACATAGTTTCCAATGAATCTCGATATGCAAACATTTACGTTTTCTGACTGTAATACGTTGCTGTCTTCTTGTTTGTTAATTTGTATTACTTATTAATTTAATTTGTTCAATCTACTTTTAAATAATTTTGCTCTTTATCTGATTCATCTTCGGACACCACGTACTTTTTTAAAATATTTATGATCATCATCATCATATCACAACACCCCAATGTAAAACGTTATTCTACTAAAAAAATCAATCTTACGAATTAACACGGTTCATTATGATCAGTGCTTTTTACTAGATTCACGAAGATCGCCTCACATATTGCGTCTTATTGACCGATAATTTCTGATCTAGTCTACAAACGTTCCCAACACCACCATCGTTCGTACATCATCTCCTCACCTCCAATTGCCTCTGTATGGTTACTCAAAGCTCTCTTTTCTCCCCTACTGTGTGACAGTCATCCATCGCCCGACCGCATCCCCCTACTACCCGTCGCCCGCTGCCCACCGCCCCCCGCCCCCCACCCATCGCCCATCGCCCGGGGCGCGGCGGGGCGTTTACGCCGCCGCGAGGCGCGATGCAAGCGCCCTCCAGAGAAGCGATTTAAATTGCAGATGCGCGCGTCCGCTCCGCTTCCCTCCCTCCCCTTCCTCGATCCCCTCCCTCCCCCAACCCCCGAGGGTGCCAACCCCCCCCCCCACCGCGGTCGCTAACGCGCGCTTAGGGAGGCAGAAAATCGCGCGCGAATATCGATGCGGCGAGCGCGGAGAATGAGGGATGGGCGAAGATGGAGGTAGGGCGGGGAGAGCGAGGGATGAAAGGATGGCGAGAAAGGCAGATAGGGAAAGAAGGATGAGGAAAGTGGAGCTGACGGAGAGATTTGCATAGGATGCGTGGACGGGAAGCGCCCGAAGGGTGGGAAGATCGCGTGAGCGGGAAGGATGGAAAGAGCGAGAAGGGTAGAAAGTGGAAATGGTGGCAAGAGAAGGAAGTGTGCGTTAGAAGGCTTGGAAAGCAAGAAGGACGAGAAAGGCGGGAGGAAAGGGAAGGGTGAGGAACGCGGGAAGGACGGGCAGGAGTGGAAAGGGCGGTCAGGAGTGGAAAGGGCGGTCAGGAGTGGAAAGGGCGGTCAGGAGTGGAAAGGGCGGTCAGAAGTGGAAAGGGCGGTCAGGAGTGGAAAGGGCGGTCAGGAGTGGAAAGGGTGGGTAGGAGTGGAAAGGGTGGGAAAGATAGGAGTGGGAAGGGCGGGAAGAGTCCGAAAGATGAGAAGTCCAAGAGAGCGGGAAGATGCGGAGCGTGCTGTGCGTGACGGAAAGATTAACTAGGGTGAAAATGTGCAAAGGGTAGGAAGGGCGAGAAGAGAGGGAAGGGTGAGAAGGGTGGGATGGGGGCAAGGGCGTAGAAGATTGGAAGGTAAAGAGATGTTGGGATGTCAGTAAGGGCTGGAGGAGGAAAGAGAAAGGAAAAAAATAAGATCGGTGTGTAAGTCGGTGAAGGGCCAAGAGTGCGGGGAGGGTGACAAAGCTGTGTACGGTAGATAAGTTCTTAAGGACAGAGAGGATGCTAGGGTGGGGATCATGTTGAAAACGAGAACAATGTTGAAGGTAAAGAGTTTAGAGAATGCGTGGAAAGCGAGGAAGATGAAGAATGCAGTAAATACTGGTAACAGACAGGGAGCGGATGGGCTGCGAGACAGGAGAGTGAAGGGAGATGACGAAGGAGATGGGCTTTCACTCGGACTTCATCTTCCGGCGGCGGCGCCGGCGTGGGCGGCAACGGGAGCGGCGATGGAGGCGGGGGCCTGCAGGGGGCGTTGCCGCCAAGTAGCCGCCGATTGGGGGGAGTGGTCTCCAGAGGCCGCTCAGCGCAGGCCAGTGACTAAGGCGCCTCGGGCGCACAAGTGCCGAAAACCGAACCCGCTTCAACCGACGGAGCAGCCAAGCCACAGACCGTAAATACGGAATACATTCTACGATGCCATTCTTGAAGATATTTTTAAAATAAATATGCCGCACTTGCGTGCCTTATGCTTGCATTAAAATTCGAATTATGTGCGCGAAATTATGTTCTAAAATTTGAGCTAAAAATTATAAATTTATTCAGATGGAATATTTTCAGGTCACATTTAAAAAGACATTCATTTATAAGTAAATTTTGAAGAAAAAAATTATGGCGAAAATTTCTTGCTACAGGATTTTACTGATGTTTATACTTTCTTCTCTATTGTATCTTATAAAGAGTATGTTTTCATTTCATATAAACGCATGCTGATGTCGAAGGGTTAAGTTTAATCGTTTTGGATGTAATTGGGTACAAAAGTAGTAAAGGCAAGTTTTATAATATCGTAGGGGTTTACTAGTATTTAAAACCAGATTCCGTATTACACAGTTCATTTTTGTGATACACGTTAAATGAATTCCTTTTGTGCATTTATCCACCCGTTATGTGCTCATAAATTTGTATCGTAATCACATTCGCGTTTCTGGAATATGATCGGAACATTTCTCTTCTATGAATTTCATTATGAATCCTCGTGTAAAATCAGTGCAACTCATTAAACATGTAAAACGTCATTGCTAAGCACTCTATTTCATGACTCAATCATTTAAAAAAATTGAACTTGGTACAATATTTAACCTCAAACTGTTCAAGTGCGATAATTTATCGCCTTAGATTAAGTATTTTTTTGCAGTAAAACATGCTTTCCATGCATATGGTATACAAGAACAATTGAGAAAAAAGAAATCAAATAATGTACACAAATTTACAAAGATATAAGCGTGTAATAAAAATAATATAACTATTTTTGTTTCAAAGATTTTGTTTCATTGTGAATCAATACTAGTCATTTATGAAGCGATTTACTGACGATTTGTTTAACATTTTTCATCTTTGCATGTAAGAATGATATAAGAACTAATTCGTATAGCAATAATGATCTAATTCAACAAGACCATGCACATTAAATTTGAAAAACGTTAAGAAACAAAATGACATTTTAGTAACTAATATCCAATGTCCATAATCTTACATGGACATAGATATGGGAAATTGCTGAAGTCCTTGCAAAAAAAGAGCTTATTTAGTCGTATTTTAGGCATTAGATAGAACATGTTTTTGGCAAAACGTTTTAACACCATTATCCGGATTATCGGTGAAGACCACTGAGATTGCTATTTTTATTCAAATTAAACCAGAAAACTCGTGAACAAGCAACTCCATACATTCAGCCTGACTTCATAGCGCACCTTTAAACATGACCATTAAAGTAAGTTGCTCGTGGAGCATATTATTTATTTCGCATTTCCCGTGGCCTCTGTGTAACACAGCAGGAAGCAACTGAATCCGATGGAGCATTAGGCGCCACGGGACGCGGGGCGTGGAGGCCGACGGAGCTGTAACGCGTGATTGATAGGCCTCGCGCCCTCTGCCCCGCCTCCACCGCGCCCGCCACGCGCAGCACGGGGCGCATATGGTGAACACAAGGAGTAAGATGGCGGTGGGCGGTGGTAGCAGCAAAGAGGGAGGATAGATGAATCATGAAGTATGGCGAGAAAACATTTAACGGGTAAGCGAGAGGAGAGATAATAGATGGCTATATCGATTCGTGTTTCTGAACTTGTCAACTGATATGGTCAGTTGTCCCGTTAGTGTAGTGTTAGTTAGTGTGTGTCAGTTGTCCCGTATGTTTTATCTTGGGAGGTTTCACTGATTCTTTTCCTGCCGGCTACTGAAACCCGAGTCCGACGTGCAGGTCGACATGCGAGAGAACCAGGTATGTCTGGACTTCTAGGTATCTCCCCCAGCGGGGCCCCGCCTCAGCCGGAACAAGCTGTAAGTTTGTGAAGCCGACATTTCTGGTAGTGGAATTCATCTGAGTATACGTAAGGGATGACGATAGGACAAGGAAGAGGAAGGAAAGATCGCGCGCGGTCCGTCGCCTGTTTGTTAGAGAACTGCTCCGACATTCGCCTGGTGTTGATCCGAGAAACCACGGAAAACTACCGATCAGAGCAGGCGGCCGCTATAAATCTCCTCCAAACGAAGGCTGAATTTGACCTAGCTCTCTAGTTAGTACTGAAAATCTGTCACCGTCGGGACCCGAACCCTAGGACCTTCCGATCACAGTCGCTGAAGAGTAAGCGACAATGCTGAGCTAAACTCAGTCGCTGAGAAGGAAGGAGGAAATAGGCGGGGAGACGATTGCAAGGAAAGGAAGGTAGAGGACGATTGGAGAATAAGAAACAACAGAAAATGTCAGAAAGGGAAAAAGAGATGGGGAGGAGGAAGGTACGAACGTGAGAAGAATAGAAAAAAAATTATTTACGGTATAAGTGGTGAAGCAGGGAGAACGGAGGATGCTTGGAGCTAAAGGTGGCACAGAAGATGAAGATAAAGAAGATAAGAAACTACGAGAAGAAAAAAGAAAGATGTCAGGAGAGAAGAACAGTGTATTTAAGAACAGAAGGAAGCAACGAAGAGAGATGATTGGAGCTTAAGTTAAGACGTCAGATAAAAGAAGAAGAGGAAGATAGGAGAGACGAGGAAGGACAATTAAGGAAAGATGAACTATAATGGTGTACAAACAATAAGTTAAAAATTAGAAAGATACTAAGTGAAAATAAAATAAGGTAGGATGAAAGAAAAGACTAAGAAAACTGAATGTGCTCAGTTGAAGAGGCGAAAGAAATTATGTGAAGCGAGGAAATCAACTGGGTCGTTTCACAATAGATCGTCACTGGACAACGAAAGCAGAAGTGGTAAGTAAAGAGGCAGGAAGAAGCGTGGTAAGGTGAATGTGTGTCAAGTGGATGTCAGTATACGCATATTCAGGTAAGCTGAAGGGTGCCTCAAGCTGCTTCACGGGTCTTGCCAAGACCTGAAATGCTGCTAAACTTGAAGATAGTTCGACGTAACGATGAAAAGATGAGGAAAACTCGCTCACTTGTATGGATGAATGTGAACGAGGTCGAGGTTAGAAAAGCCGTGTATGAGAAGGCGAGGCAGAGAGCACGGAGGAAAATGAAGGAAAAGAATGTCATGTCTGGCCGGAAAGGCCTGAAGAAGTATGTTGGAGACACCGTGAAAGAGAGTGAATTATTGGGGAGATTACTGAAGCGGGGAAGTATTGGCAAAAAAGCCTTGTGGGAGAAGGCATGCCATGGAAAACAGAGCGGGGGAGAAATGAAAGGGAGGCAATGAAAAACACCGGAAAAGTATAACGTGGAAGTCACGGCAGGAACAGGGGGAGAGAGAAGATGGAAATGCGAAGTAGGAAAGGCTTGACGGGGAGAGCAGGACGAGGAAGGCAGAGTGGAAAGAAGTGCTGGGATAAGACAGAAATACGCGAGATGGTGAAAGCATTTTAGAGAAGGTACTATGAATGAATGCCTTATTTTACGTGGCGAGACTGAGGCCATAAGACCTGCTCTTCCGTCTGACCACGTAAATTTCGTTACGCTTTCACCTACTAGGGGAGAAAGAAGGTATTACTTGGGCGACGAGAGGCAATTTGAATTTAGCCCACAGGCTTCATTTTGGCCTGAGGATCTTTTACATGCAGTAAATCTACTAACAAGGGACTGCCGGCTTTACTTCCCCTCCCAAGGAAGGCGTACGAAGGATTTTTCGCCCTTAAAAATCCATGGTTTCGATCGAGTTTGAACCCGCGAGTTTGGGTATAACAGCACGTTACGCTAACCGTTACACCATCGCCGCCGCTAGAAAAGGGCACGGCTAGGAAATAAATGAAAACAGTACGGAATGAATAACGTGGCGGTAAAAGCACGGCGGGAAATACGTGAAAGAGAACAATAGAAAACATGCCAGGGGGTAGAAAGAGCGTAATGTAAAGAGCGTGATGGTGACCGCATGGCGAGTAATCCATGGTTGAGATGGCACGGCAAGGCGAAGCTTCCTCCACCCTCCCCAATGGAGCGTCGCGCGCCGCACCCTAACTTGCGCTGCCATCTACCCACGCCGTCAGGCCGCCTCCGCCTCTGCCTCCGCCCCCAACTTTCTCCCATAAAGCACGGAGGAACAGCTGTGCGGCGCGAGGGAGGGGCGGGAAGGCGCTGCAGATGCGATATATTGCCGCCGCGATCGAGGTCCGATATATCGGAGAAGCGAGCGGCGCGGCGTCGACAGTGGAAGGGCGGGGGCGGGGCCGGGGTCGCGCTGTGCACTCTAATTGCCAGCACGCGGCGTGTCAAGGTGGCGCTCCCTCTCTTGGCAACTCCGCCTTTGCTCTTTGCTCTTTGCTTTAGTGGGTGCCGCTACACAACCTTTGCTGCCCCGCATTGGGGTTTTCTGTTACGTGCTTTATATCACTGTATTTTTGTAGATAGGTTCTCCAAATCCTGCGTGGTTGTTTTAATTGTAAATATAAAGTCTTTCTCTTTACCTCTCAATATATATATATATATATATATATATATATATTGCGAATATATTATATATATAATATATTGCGAGAGGGAAAGAGCATATATTGTACATACATATGCCTGTACCCTGTCTCTCCTACACTCCTTACCTCGTCTTCCTTCACTCTCTCTTCCTCTCTGCTTCTCTGTCCCTCTGTTCCTCCATTATGTATGCCAGTGACTTTTTTCTCCGATTTCTCCTACCCTTGCCAAAGACTTTATCAGTGCCTTCTCCACCCCACTGTAACAAGCTCAATTCTTTCCCCCTTGATTCCATATGCGTATTTCACCCTCATCCAAATCACCGACTTCTGCTCTAGCACATACATTTGCATACCACAGTACTTCTCCCTTCATTAGACATATTTATCGTTCTCACTGCGCTCATCATTTGCACTCCCTAATTTATAGGCTTTTCTCCAGATAATTCGTGTTCACTTTACTCTTGCAATACTTCAACCCCTCGCAACCTATTTTCTTTTGTTCTAGCTTTGACTAACCGGTTCCTTAAATACGATGTCCTCTTTTATTTCGGCGCTACCTTCCCTCTTTCTCCGGGTCGACACTAGCGTCCAACCTCCACTCAAATGTCACTTTCAGTATCGTTTCTCCTACATCACTCCTCCCCGCCGACTCATTCCTTTCCCGCCAGTCTGCACCTCGGACCTAACTGCCATCGGCGTGGGTGCTACCACATTATTCTTTCCCGCCGCCATCCGCTTCCTATCATCTTGGCACCAGCCGCCGCTCCCCCCTCTGCTTCGCATCTTTTCTTGTATCCAGATTTGACGTGTCATGATCTGTAGACTAGACCCTTCAACTTTATTATTTTCAGACTGACACGAAGGATAAGTTCTTCGGAGTAGAAATAATTTCCGTTTGCGGAAGTACTTATCTATTATGCAATTTAAAACTTTTGGTTGACGTACACATATAGGGTATAGTGTTCATATACAGTGTTCAAATTTTCAACCAAAAGCAATTACGAATAAATCTGATATTTCACGTTGTCAGGATTTAAATCGACCTGAAATCCGTTCAACATGGAAATGATAGATTGGGCGAGTCAGTCATACATACGATCTTTATGTATTCGTTATCATAGATCTTGAAAAGCGACTACGTTTCAAAAGCTGTTCAGTGATTAACTCGTAATTATTGCATGAAGCAGGTCGTTTTGAAACATTATTTAGTGTGCTGCTCAAGTAGCAAGGAGATAAAATGATCTTAAAGAATGCAGTAATTCGAATGAACAGTAATACTTACTTTGCTTATTACGTCTCCCATATTTATGAATGATTGTTTATTTTTCATTATATATTTATTTATTTTCCTAGTTGTCTTTTCGTGCATTCTCGTTTTATCTTCACGACTCGTATGATATTCTTTTAAAATATTGTGATTCTCTATGTTTGATATTACAACTCTCTACTGAATATTAAGGCTCACAGAAAAGAATAATTTGCAGAAATATATCTTGAGGTATATCCTGTTCGCCCACCACGGAGACAATTTGATTAATGTGGCAATAGTAGTAGTAGCCGTGATAAAAGTAAGCTATAGGAAATAAGATAAGGATGAGCAGCGTGACCATAACCAAATAATTTTAAGTTTTCAACATAAGTGATAAGGACTTTCTCACCATTACATTTTCGTACACCTTAACTTTCAGATAAATCGTAACAATGCTACTCATGTACATTTTCAATACTCTAGAACATCATTCAAGAAAACAGAACTATTTATTTATTTATTTTAGTCAAAAAAACAGTTAAAAACTGCGTATGACGTGCTATGGGGAAAAGTGAATTGTGTGCACATTTTCAAAATTCTGTGATCCCTACACTAAGTCATATACTACTTAAATTTTGAATTTTTGAAAGGGAGAAAAAAAGAAAGAAAAAAAACTCCCATGTAATAAAATCTATTTTCAAGGATAAACAAGCAATAAATTTTGAATTTTGAAAGGGAGAAAAAAACAAACAAAAAAACTCCCATGTAAAAAAATCTATTTTCAAGGGTAAATAAGCAATAAATTTTGAATTTTGAAAGGGAGAAAAAAACAACAAAAAAACTCCCATGTAATAAAATCTATTTTCAAGAGAAATAAGCAATACAATTTTGGCTCTTATTACTTCCTGCCGCGACAACATGGAAACGATAATTTGAATAATTGTATTTCCCACTGAATTCTAGAAGACGTGCACAGAAAATGAAGTTACATTTATGTCCAGAAGCAAAACAAGGGGCCATCTCAGCATTTGCTCAAACTAATTTCCTGCTGGAGGAATACGTTATCATTACAGCAATTTGTTCATCGTGGTATTGACAAGAGAGTTCAGGCTTATGTGGACTATTCACAACACTATGCGTCACCACCATACAGCGCTCCAAACGTCAGCCGCTGGAAGCTGCAAGTACTGCGAAGAAGCGTCGTTGAGGCGGTTTATTGCTGTACAATACACGAAGGGACACTTAACCCTGTGAAACGCAATGAAAATGTCGAAAGTTTGATATTTCGGCAAGGGGGTGACAACATACATACTGCTACTTACGACGACATACGTGTTTACTGGTGCAATTTCCAACTAGTGGAAAACCTTTTGCAGATTATAGTATAAATATTGCTTCCATATCTAGAAAATAATTTATTAGAAAACGATTATATTGTCCTTCTGGATAATATTCTGTATTAGCAAGACATTAAGTTTGACATTTATATCTTTTAATAATTACCCCACCCAATTTAGATGTAGCACACAACAAATAGGTTTGGTATATTGGGCAAAAAAAAGTCACCTGAGATACCCTGTAGTTTATTAATTACTAAACGCACACTGCACTAATATATTAATCTTCATTTGGAATTGCTTGTCTGTTGAGTACTAACCGTTCGATGTAATCTCACATCTCAGATATTATTCAATAATAGGCAAATAGCTTGGTTATTACATTATCACAAAAACATCTATGGATTCATGTTAAATAAAAAATTACTTTTTTACACGCATGTCCTTATGTTATTCAAAAAATTAAAATATTTCGTTTATGAATGGAGCAATCCTGTACACACTATGAGAAGTATTGAATATCTTTCTTTTAATTTAATTTCCTATAAAATGTTACATAATTTGAATTCAATGCTCTAGATTAATTAAGTAAATAATCAAATATTTTGAATAAACCAATCAATTCCAAGTTGACAAGAAAATAAAGCCAAGTATAAGAACACACATTCAACAAAGATATTTACCATTTTTAAGGGAATTTTATCCAAGCGGAAAGAAAGAACTACCGTGTTTGCCAGGTTAAAAAGCGCACCCCTATTTTCAAGACGAATCTCGTTCTTTAATGTTAAATTTTTAACTTTATTTTTATGTAAGGAATGGAATTGTAACTTGTGAAAAGCAATGATCTTTCTTCATATTCTGCCGGGAGCCTTTGTGATATTTTTTCAGTATGCACGAGAAGACCGTGCTTTTTAACAAATCTTCTACATCTTGACGTTGACTCAACGAAATCTTCAGCATTCTTTCTTCTTGCAATACTTTAGCTTCTCTAACAATCGATTTTGTAGAAATACAAGTTCCTCTTTTTCAGTGTCCAAAAATTTGATTTTTGTAATGCTATGTACTAAACAGTCAAACAGTTACAAAAATGTCCATCTGTTGTATAAGACGCATCCTGTTTTCTGACAAGTTACTGAAGGGAAAAAAGTTCGTCTTATACACCGGCAAATACGGTAGTTTGATTTTGAAATGGATCACAGGTGCGCGTAAAGTCTCAAATAGATCTTATGAAAAGAAATTTGGAGTACCAAGAACAAATAACATTAAAGAAGGGTAAATTCCGAGTATATAAGCTTCTAATTTATGTTACGCTTTCTTTTTGTTTAAAGACAATTGAACTAACCAACCATGTAAAATATTTATCTGCACAATTATCTGTGAAAGAACCACTGAAGATATAGACCGTGCAATTATAAATTATACGGTCATAAAGATGTAAATAGTCTAGAAATGTACTTTGAGCTTACCGCGAGTCTACGAACCAACAATTCCTTCACCATCGCCCGTCTGGCAGCGTCTGTCGCCGCGTCATTCTCCGCCCCAGTTCGGCGTGGGGATTTTCCTTCCCTCCCCTTCATCTCCGCGCCAAATTAAGCGGACGTGGCCTCGTAGCTTCGTTAGGAGTAACTCTGTAATATTCACCGCCACATCAAGGAGCAAAGGGAGGAGAACGAGAGGGATTAAAAATAAGGGGGCGTTGGCGGGCGGGATCGCGAGTAATTTCAGGGGGCCAGGGATTATGTGACTCGACTGCGGCCAAGTCGTTCGGCTGCCCTGCTCAGGGGTTGGCTTTTTGCGAGAGATTCCGCCCCTGGAACGGAGGGGGTAGTTTTTAAAAATGTCTCCCCTTGCATTAAAAAAATTCTGAGAATCGGCGCGACAAAGGACTTTGACAATTTTTTTAATTTCGCGGGACGTCCACTGTCGCTTTCAGAGCAACCAAATGCTTTTGCTTTTCCCAAAGAGTAACTCTGGGTGACAAAAGCGATTTTCAAGTTGGGACGTTACGTGATATGGTGCGACCTTTCATGCTTTGGAATCACCATAGGGACGGAAATGTTGCTGGAAAATGTCACCACTCTTCTAATGAAAACAATGTTCTAAAAGAAAGTACAGATTAACGTTTTTTGCGTAGTCATCGCAAAATTAATTCAAATTTCAATTACTTTGAATGTTCAAAACTAGTCAGATTTAGTTTATTTTAAGACTGATCTGAGTATGTCTTAGATTATGTGTTGGGCCTGTACGGACAAAAAATATGTTTTGTATTGGGCTTAGTTTTCCTAATTGTTCTTATTCTGCGATGTCCCTTTCCAAAAAATCTTCATACATAAAAACATACACTGGATTGAGTGTAGTAGATAAATATTGTTTGCAATTCAAAACAATCTCGGTAGGTCAATATTTGATTGTTTATCTTGACTCTGAAACATAATATAGTTAGCCAAACAGCGCCTTCATAGAAAGATACGAAAAAGTACCACAAAGACAAAAATAATATGTTTGAAAACAACTGTACCACAAACGGCCTGTCCCTACTCACCTTACAACGGAAAGCAACTTTGAAATTATAAATAAAAACCTCCAGACAAGAAAAAGCCTACTCGCAACATTTTTTGATTCACATGAGATGGCGCTCTAATAATTGAAACAAAGTAACACAAAATTGCAAAAGACTGAATGTAATAATTATTGAATCGTTTAATTCAGAAGAAAATCATGGTACACGTTTGTCAATTTGAAGGAAATGAAATAAAAACTGACATCAGATGAAGTTTTTTGATAAGGGTCGTAATTTTTTGCTCCAAGAGGAATATAATTCAATATTTTTTTAGCTAAGAAATAAATGACTAACATTTCAGATAATATTTCATAATTAAATAATTTTTGGTGCTTGACGTGTTTCTGAAACAAATATTTAATTGAATCATTTAGAATCCCGTTGAATTATTCTATTGTAGTCTGATTCAAACGTGTTCGCAGCCGGTTTTCGGAAGAAGCCCAGCTTACCAGTGCTGTGATCATAATGGTGGCCTGACTCGTGCAAAGCCGACACCCAAAGGACCTGGCTGGTGAAGGACGAAGAGGAGGGGAAGGGGGAGGGAGTAGTTGGTGCAGCCGCTCGGTCCAAAGGTGCCACAGAGGAGCGGCATAATCGCTCCCTCTTGGAGAGCCCACGTCATGGCCGGCTATCTACCTCTTGCAGAAGCCACAGACGTCTCAGCTCCTGTCACTACCTACTCGCACACAAATCCTTTGACGCCAGAGAAACCTTTCATTACCACACTCCGTATAGCGAACTCCGTAGCCACTACTGTAACTGTGGAGGGACTTGAGACCTCGCAACAGTGATAATGCGTTTTTTCGATCTGCCAAATTACGTATTTATTTCTCTTCACACACCAGTGATTTTTGTATATTCGATATTACGAAATAAAAATCGCTTAAAGACGACTGCTTGCAGCCTGCATTCCATATTGGAATATATGGGATGCACAATTTCTTATCTATATATTTTAAAAAATAAGGTATTCTGCCATAGCTTCGTTTAAAGCTTCTACTGAACCGATTGAAGTATTTTTTCCTTTAAATGAAAGAACGTGATCCCTAGATGTGTTATCAGATATTGTTTTTGTTGATTCACCAACATTTACGGAGTAAATTAATTAATTAAATCATTCTTTAATAGTACGCTTATCAATAGTCAATTGTTTTCTCCAAAAAGGTGGCTGTTTTAAACTTGATATACGTGAGTCAATAGATGTGAGTCCCCGCCGCTTCATGGTGGCACTGCTTGATGTTTTGTTTTGATTGTTGAGATTTGTTCACGATTCGTCAAGGTTTTATTTCAGTGTAATAATTGCATTGTGGTGACGACAGTTTGCATGTGTTTCCTTTTGTAGTGTATTTCAGTGTAGCATTGTGGTGATGACACATGTGTTTCCTTTTGTAGTGTATTTTGTAGAAAACATTCGGACCGTGGGTTTTGCTCGGTTGTACTGAAGTAGTGAAGTTGTTCAAAGGTTATGTTGAATTCCGAATCGTTGCCCACGCACCCCAAAAGAAGCAAACGTAGTACGTTGACTGGGAACAGGGAAAGAGAAAGTCAGCGTAAGTATCGTGATAGTGAGGTCATTTCGTTTTCTATTGGGTCATTGTCTATGAAATGTCAGTTTTGTTCTACTTTGTACTTCCCATGTGAGAGAAATTCTGTAAACGAGTTTACTCTGTGTTGCTAAAATGGGAGAATAAGTTTATCTTCGAGCAATATGCCAGAAGAAATCAAACAGTTGTTTATAGGAGATGATGACACATCAAAAAACTTTGGAAATAATATCCGTCAGTATAATAGTGCTCTTTCTTTTGTGTAATTTGGTGCCGATATTGCATTGCCACCTGGTCATGGGCCATATGTGTTCAAAATTTTGGGAACTCATCACAGAATATTATCGTTATTCCCTGAAGATTCAAACAATGCAACATATTGTGAACATTAATCTGGGCACAGTATTTTACATTTATCTCAGATCACACCGTCAAATTTTGACGGTTCTCACTAGTTTATATATAATTATCTAAACTAAACTGTTTTTCCCTCGTGGTTCAGCTTCAATGAAGCTATACCCCTCGACCCGCCTGGAATAAGATTTACTTTCTATCAACCGTAGGATCTTAGTTGGGAGTCCACCACTCCCTCATCATTTCTCCTCTCCTAGATCACCAGACCGGTACCACACATATCGACGATAACCAACTGAGATAGCCGCTGCCCTTCGCAGCTAGTTACGCGTTAATCACCTAGTCGGCGCTGTGATCCGTGGATCCTTAGCGGAATAATGGTCGATGATAGGATAGGGTAAGGAATGAATGAGAGCTATATCTATTCCCTAGTCTTTACCTTCCTTATAAATGACTGATTTTTATGTGTAGGACAATGATGACACATTCCACTTATTTAGATATATTACTCTTTATTTTGCAATTTCTAATCCCTACGACTTTACCTTGCCTATGAATGAATGATTTTGTTGCGTAGATCATTTATGAATGGCATAATGATAAAACAGAGAAAGCGGGACAACCTCGAAAAACCCCCCGTGAATCCGCTTTTACCACCACAAAAATATTCATAGATCAGGGTTGTCCAACTTGCGGCCCGCGATGCTATTTATTGTGGCCCGCGAAAAGTTATTAGTCAAAATGAAAGCCCCTTTCGTCCATATCTTGGGAGACTAACGCATTCGCTTTGCTGGAGTCAACAACCTTTTTACTGTAAAACTAGGTTAGGTGTGTATTTAAGTTTTATCTAGAAAATTGAGAAATGCAAAATCATCCGAATGTGTTTCATAGAGCTATGAGTGGTACGGCCTGATTTCAGGCATTTTTCTATCCCCCTCCTCCCGATTCAGAAAAGTCGGGCAAAGTGACGAGATCAGCAATGCGGGGAAGTCGAGTATGGATCACCCGAGTGATGAAAACATGGCCCGCAACCATATTAAAGGTTTTAGTAGTGGCCCTTGAGGCTTTGCAAGTTGTACACCTGATATAGATCGTCCAGAGGTAAACTCCTATCCCATCGGTGAAAGGCGAGCAGCGTGGTTGCTTCACCATTGGACGCCCCTTCCTAGATTTAACCTCAAAAGAGTTGCCGTGAGTTCGAATATGGTAATACGGTTCCTTAAAGAATTCTCAGCCACTAATAGTATCAACGTAACATAATCCACAGCAACATCAACCCATCATGAACATTATCAGCGAAAATGGTCATCTAACTCTTTTCACATTCTTCTCATCGTGTCGCACAATTTCGCCAATGGAGTTGATCATTTCATTCTTTGGAGTTGTACCTAACCTTATCTTTGCTATACACTCCCATTTTCTACTGTCACCCCTAACTCTTACCTCCTCTCCTGATACAAGCGAGGCCCTTGACGAATGTATCCACATATTTTGGAATTCCTAACATTTCACCCTACAATTTCCAGCATATCCTCACCAGAAAATATATTTACACACGTTCTAAATAAAGTGCCTCAATAACCATTGCCTCATCTACTACAACTGATCACTGTTCAGCAGTGTGGTCTCAGTTCTTACTAGTATTCAACGTGTTCCCTACCCCTATCCTCGTTATTCGAACTACCAACATTGTTATTGTGTTACCTTTCAGAGCATTCTACCTGACGTCCGACCGTCACCCGCTTTTATAGATGGGCCGAATAGAGTACAGTGATGACAGACAATACAGATCCTCCAGGGAACGGGGAGATGACGGACTTGGCGGGACGGTAATATTGACGGGCCAAGGGAGGAACGATAGCGAAAGGACAGCTGAGAAAAATGAGCAGGAAGCAACGCGCAGCAGTGCCTATGGATGCAGCAGAGGAGCCGAGAACTGTAGCTATACCTGTGTCAGGGAAGTTGTGAGTTCGAAACATGGTCCGTGCGAACGGCGGAGAAGGAATGAACGGGTAGAGAGGGCACTGGATTGATTGATAGTGTTTCCGAGCGCGTCAACTGCTAGGATAATTAGTCTCGTATGTGTAGTGCATATTTTTCCACAGGGATATATGGGTCTTTCCTGTTGGATGACGAGTGCCGGCTTCTACCTACACGTCGGCATGCTGGAATTTCCCCAACAAAGTATCTCCTAACAGATGTGGAGCACCCCAGCAGGGACAAGCTCTTAGCCCCATACTGGTCTCTTGACAAGTGTGGTGGTGTCGTACAAGTGAGTGTGTCTGTAAGGGGTGAAGATAAGACACGTAAGATGAAGGAAAGATCGCGCGCGGTTCATGGTCCGTTTATTAGGGTACTGCTCCGGCATCCGGGCGGCGAGGGCGGCGAGGGCGGCGAGGGCGGCGAGGGCGGCGAGGGCGGCGAGGGCGGCGAGGGCGGCGAGGGCGGCGAGGGCGGCGAGGACGACAGACTCGTGTCACGGCATCAGCATCGAGGGAAAGGCCGCGGGGGATGAGAAGAGGCAGGTGGGCGTGGGCGAGGAACGAGTGGGCGGCGGCGGCGGCGGCAGCGAACCGGTTGAGGGGCGGGCAGCGCGCCCCGATAAGCAAAGGAGCCAGCGCCCGGAGCTTTCAGCCACGGCGCGGATTACCCCGCGCGGCTTATGGGCGACGGGGCGGGCGGGGGCGGCGGAGGCGCGCCAGCGGACAGGGCACCCGCGAGGGCGATAAGCAGGGCGCACCATGGGCGCTCTCCACGCAAAGGAGGGGGAGAAAAATGAGGAGGGGAGAAAAAGGAGGAAGAGGAAAAGGAGGGTGAGGAAAGAGGAGGATAGGAGCGGGAAGAAGAAGAGGAGGAGGAAAACGAAAAGGAAGAGGAAGAGGAGGAGGAAGATGAGGGATGGAAGCAACAGTGACAAAGCAATTTGCCCAGCGCAGGCGGTCCAACAGACATCACGTGAGGAGGGAGAAAAATTGCCAATCGTTTACTGTGATTTTGTAACCGTTTTTGAGTTATTGCCTAAACAAATATGTGTATGAGATATATAAAATCGTTTCAATATATTTAATTGAATTGGAAATGAAAAGTAATTTGGAAATTGGGCCCACAAAGGACGTTGATAGATTTTTATTTCTCAATAATTAATTAATTTTTTTGAGTGGCAATATTAAAATTTAAACGCAATCAATTTAGCAGATTAATATATTGCTGACTTCATTCATGATGTTAATAAAACACATTTCGGAAAAAAATATTCATGTCCCTGATTTGGAGGACCTCAAAAGAGAACTTTGACATATTATTGACACAGCGGTTAAGTAATATGGTTAGGTAATGCCCGTAATCGTATTAACTTGTCACATTCCCACTTTTCTATCGTTTTTCGAGTCCGTATTTGCGACTTAAAATAAAAGACGACCGCATGTATATCTCAAAAAATTACTAATCGTCTAGTTTCCCTGTAAAGCGAGCGGCCAAGAGACTTTCTTTTTTTTCCATAGCATTTATGAACTGTAAATTTAACATTATTAAGTTTGAGTAAGCTCATTGTTAGTGTTAAGAATTAGAAATATTTAATTAGGATATTTCCAGAAAGTAATAATACAAGCTAGACAGCCGTTGAAAGACATTTCGTGAGAAACAAAATGCCTTGAAAAACTCTCTCTATTTGCTGAATTTTCCCTTGTTATCAAGTCTTAATCCACAAAAAAATATTAACGTTATAAGTAAGTTTCCCATTCAGTATTGTGCACATATATTTCCCGATCTGTAAAAGTCTCCACATTATAACTTTTGAAATCTTTCTACTAAACTGACACTATAATGAACGTTCTGTACCTTGGCGCATGCTTCAACAAGCCCCAGCCCAACCCAGGCCCAAGCGTGCTTCATCTCCTCGCACTTATTGACGCTGTCGCCCCCATGGGTCCCTGCACGGACCAATATAGGCGCAAGCGAAGCAAGGCGGGGGCCGGCGGCAGGAGGCGAACAGTCACGGCGGCGGAGTGGCGGGGCGGACGGGCGGGCGGGGAAGCGCAATTTATTTTTACATGACGCCGTCCATTGTCCACGCCGATGGAACGGCCGGCGCGGCGCGCGCCGCTGCTGTTTTGTTTCGTTTCAAAGAGAACAGTGTGCACGGGCACAATGCGATCTAATTTAGCGCGATAGAAGTGCGGCCGCTCCCGCTTTCCCCGCCCACGGCCGCTGATTCCGTCTCCTCCGCTGTCCCCGCCGCGCTCCGACCGGGGTTCCCGCCCACCCTACCGCTAACCGTCTCCATCCCCCGTCCCACACGCCGACCCCTTCCTCTCACAGCCACCATCGCCTCCTCCCTGTAACCCCAAGCATCCCCGCACCTCCTCCATCACTGCAACCACTCCATCCCTGCAACCCCTCCATCTCTACAACGCTTCCATCCCCGCAACCACTCCATCCCCGCAACCCATCCACCCCCGCAACCCCTCCATCCCCGCAACCCCTCCATCCCCGCAACCCCTCCATCCCCGCAACCCCTCCACCCCGCAACCCCTCCATCCCCGCAACCCCATCCATCCCCGCAACCCTCCATCCCCGCAACCCCTCCATCCCCAACCCTCCATCCCCGCAACCCCTCCATCCCCGCAACCCTCCATCCCCGCAACCCCTCCATCCCCGCAACACCTTCATCACCGCAACCTTTGCATCCTCGCAACCTTTGCATCCCCGTAACCTTTGCATTCCCGCAACCCCTTCATCCCCGCAACCCCCCATCCGCAAACCCTCCATCCCCGCAACCCCTCCATCCTCGCAACCCCTTCATCCCCGCAACCCACCATCCCCGCAACCCTCCATCCCCGAAACACCTTCATCACTGCAACCTTTGCATCCCCGCAACCTTTACATCACCGCAATCCCTCCATCCCCTCAACCCCTCCGTTTCACAAACCCTCTAACCCTGAGACACCTCCATCCCCGCCGCCATCTCTGTCATCCCCAATCTTCGCCACCTCTTCATCCTCTCCACCTCTTCGCAAAACCCTCCACCCCTTCACCCTCTAAATCTCGACCACATTCTCCATCTTCACCACCCCCTGCCATCATCCTTCGTCACACTATCCATTCCCACCACCCTTCATCCTCACCATCCCACCCCATTCATCCTCGTCACCCTCTTCACTCTCACTGTCCCCTCCAGCCAAGTCACCTCTCGTCCTCACCACCTCCTCCATCCCCACCAATCCTCCGACCCAATGTCCGCCGTCACCTTCGCTGCCGATCCCGATGTCCATCACCTCTACCTTCCTCTCTGTATACTCACTCCACCACCACCCCGACAGCCTCTGCCGGATGTTCGCCGCCCCCGACCTCTGGGTTAATTTTATATGGGTTTGTTGTTTTGCGAAGGTGCGACGGCGTCGCCGCCGCCACCGCCGCCGCTCCCTTGTTGCAAGCTGCGGCGTCACCCGTGTTTTTGTGAGCGCGGCGGCGCGGCGGCGACGCTTCGGCGGCAGCTGCGCCGGTGGTTAGCCGGCGATGTCCACAGCGAAGTGAGAGGCGCAGGGTTGCGAAGGGAAGAGGGCGGATGCACAAAATTACTTTGCGGGCGACAACGTGACGTGGTGGAGAAAGTTAGAGGAAAGGAAATCGTTACCGACGAAACGACATCTGATTGACATAAAAGTTTAATAATAAAATGCAAGAGTAGTTGCAACAAAGTTCAGGATAGTGGACAGCCAGGGACAGTTTGATAATCAAAGAAAAATAACTAGGAAAATGGTATTTTCGAATGGTAATGGCGACAACGTGACGTGGTGGAGAAAGAGGAAAGGAAATCGTTACCGACGAAACGACATCTGATTGACATAAAAGATTAATAATAAAATGCAAGAGTAGTTGCAACAAAGTTCAGTATAGTGGACAGTCAGGGACAGTTCGATAATCAAAGAAAAATAACTAGGAAAATGGTATTACACAGAATTATCTGCGAATATTTCTTGGAAAATCCATTATTGGAATTTGCTATTGTACAATATGATCATAACCAGAAAAGCAACGTGATTTGAGGCTTGCTGTGGCCTCCTGTCGGCACGTTGACCTCTGACATTTAATCAGTGAATGCGTAGTATTTGGGTAGAACTAAATGTTCCTCCATTTTAAAACAGAGAGGGAGAAAATATAAATACAGGAGTGGGTAGTAAATTTATATAAATAAAAGGAACAACGCTCTGAAAATTGAAATAACGTTTGGATAATATCAAGAACGTGTCAAAAGTTAGTCCGTGATATTCATGTAATGGGCTTTTTGTCAGTGAATTTACTTCGAATTCAGAGAGCTGTTTCTTCTCTTGCTTCAGTGACCTGGGTTTACCTCCAACTGCACGAAGGGCTGTAAGCTGTAAATCTCGTGTAAGATATGAGTGTTTTTATCTTCATATTTTAGTGTGGAAACTGATGGGTTGCACGTATTCCAACAGACGATTTTCTTCTAATATTTTGATTATTTAGAAAGCCATCAAATTGTCGCATTAACATTTTTCTTGAGGTAGCTCCTGAAATAATATTTAGTACTGTCATCAACAGACAAACAAAATTCAAATCAAATCAATCAATATTCACTTCAGTTCAAATCAAAATTTAAAAACCACAAGGCAGGAGGTCAGTTAATGCTGAGTAATCATGTATGACTTTGGGGCTACTAACATAGGAAAGTTAAGTGTTTATGATTGAAAAGATGACAATAATGAAGAAAATTAGGAGAGAAACATCACGATAACCAGAATTTAAAAAAACAGAGGTTTTAAAAACAACTGTGTTATGGAAGAATAATGTGTCAGACTAGAAAACTCAAATATCCCACGGACGTCCAGTTGTTGCATTTAATGTTCTATTACAAACTACAAGAAACTAAAAATCAAGTGGTTGAAAATAATTATATTCGCTGTACGTATGAAAAAGTGATGGCTAATCCAACAAAAAGCTGCACACAAATTATGAAAACTCCTTTGTGTGAAATCAGTTGAAAATGCGCGAACAGCAATGGAATTGAAACGATTTACACAATTATTTTCAGTTGATCGTCGACCTGCAGTACCTCCGCGAATACCTCTTATCTGAATTGGGTTTGATACGAAATATATATTCGCAGAAAAACCGATTGTCACATTTGTTTTGCAGATGCAGACGCAATTTCTGTACCGAAAAATGAATGCGAACATGCACATATTTCTCCAATATTTCATTAATAACTGCACATATCTCTCAAGGCAGCAGTATGAAATTGAGATTCCCGACGTTTGTCGTCAAAATTACGATATCGTGTACAGTATAATTCCATATGTTCTTTAACTACGTACTCCATTTTAGTTTTTCGTTAATTTTCTGTCGGATTTTCAAGCAACTTGGGAGCAATATTGAAGAATTAGTATTTATTTTCCAGCGTTACAACCAATTCACACATAGGAATAAAATATAAAAGAAAAAAGAGGCAATCACTGTTTGAAATTTCATATAAACAAAAAGTCCAAAAATATACATGTGAGTACGCCAATTAATAATCTCACAGTGTGTGTGAGCTGGGTTTGATATGTCATAATGCATACTGAATATCAAATAATTCAAATATTTATTCAAAAATCTTCTAAACTTTAATAACCGTCAGTTCAACAGAACTTCCATAGTGTCTTGAGTACAAATTTGAAGAATAAATACAATTTGTTATGTTTTGTATTATTCGCTCTTAATATCAGAGTGCAAATAAAATCTAAAAAAGTGAGACAAATATTGAATACTATTCGTTATTTTACTGTATAACTCATAATATTGTACAGGACAGTGAATCAACATTTCAGAAATGTATTTGGACATAAATAATATGTGGATATCCTGATAAACATGCGCACATTACAGAAGACTGTGGTACCATACGATTCTTATTTTATTTCAAGAATACCATTCTTCAAATTTGTCATTTTTGAGTTATTAACGAGACTGCTTTTTTGGTTCCTTAGCGAAGACATAAATTAAACAGTATTACCACAGTTAAACATCAGATTATCGAAATAGATTGTTGATAATATTCCTGTAAATTAACATGTTTAATTGTTAATGTTAATTTAGGGTATGAACAAAACACCTGAATTCTGCATACCGCATCCTGTAATTTGAAAATATGCATTAAACAAAAGAAAAAAATATTGCTACAGAGAAAACACGATGACATTTTTTTAAAGTACACACTAATTGATTTATTTCTTGAAATCATGTCAAGTTCTAGCACAAAAACCGTTCTAACCAAAAAATGTGCTGTTTATTAACATTAAATAACATTATTTGTAAGAACCAAAACAAAATTGCCTATCACAGAACATCACCTCCTGCAACGAAACGAAGACGTGACGGCTGTACAAATCACAATCACTTGCTGCAATGGGCTGTGAGCTCACCACTATGCAAATTCCTCTAGAGGATATTGTGAATTGGAGATTACCGAGTAATGAATACAGCGAGAGGCAACAAAATTCAAAATAATATAATCCTGGACAAATGAATTCCCGGATAATTCGTTTTCCGAATAAAACGGAGCTATATGTGACTAGTATTAATTAAGTCTATTCAACTTCTACGTATAACGAAGGAAAATTCAACTGAAATATATCAATGCCGCAGTTATTGATGAAAGTACAGTGACGCGGGCACTGTATGGAGGATATTGTTGAAAAAGAGAATTCCGAGCGTACAATTCTAAACTTTTCATTTAAGAAAGCGGTTATTTATTTTTTGTTTCTTCAGTAAAATTAAAAATTTAATATTTTCAGTCAGATTAGGTTAAACTTTTATAAGCTGACACAAAAAGGGAACGTCTTCACGGGTGTCATTCAAAGTATCTCAAATGTGAGAATACCATTTATTTTTAATAACATTCTTTGAAAATTACATATTTTGGGGCGATATATATGTTATTTATAAATTCAGTTATAATTTAGCTACTACATTTTTGACAATATATTAAGATTGCTCTTGTAAATAACTAGTTTTCAAAGTATATATATATATATATATATATATATATATATATATATATATATATATATATATATATAAGTTTATTTTATCAAAAAGACTGATACACGTTCAGTTAGAAAAGGAAAAACCTGACACTAGTAAATATTTCTGTATGTTCTCTTATGATAAAAGATAAACAGTTTTCGTTCATACTTTATGCACTCACTAAAAACGTTCTAAATTTTGAGTTAAAAATCAACCAATGATAATGCCCTCCCTACAAGTTAAGCTCATCTCAAGAACCAAATAGCGGCCAGGAATCATGGAGAGAGCTGGCGATTACACAGAGGCCCTCCCCACCAGGGGAGAGAAACCGGATCGTTGATGCTCAATCTTAACGACGCGATCGCACGCGGCGCCAAGTTTAAGCAGCAAATGATCTTAATCCCTAAACCGGGTTATCCCGCGCGCGAGCAAACAAGATGTCAGCGTCGTTTCGCGCCAGACACGTCCCGCCCTCTCGCGGCCGCGCGCTCGCAGCGCTATCTGCACGCGGCATCGGCGCTCGGCTCAGGCGCCGCGCGGCGCTACGACCGCCCTAACGGCCGGGGCGGACGGCCGGCGGCGGCCTCGCGGCCACGCCCACTCCGCCGAAGCAACTTGCTCGCGTTCGCTGTTCTCTGTCCCCCCGAAAGGCATGGAAGCCGGCCCGAGCACAGGCCGTGGAAACCAAACCGATAACCCATGGAAACCAAACCGACAAGTCATGGAAACCAAACCGACAAGCCATGGAAACCTAATCGATAAGCCATAGAAACCCGACCGACATGGACAGCTATCAGTGAAAGATTTCAAAAGTCAAGCTACTTAAGTAGGGGCGACAACTCACACAAAATAAAAGCACGGAAGTTGCTGGCCTTTCCCGTTCTCCGTCCCCCAAAAGACATGGAATTCGGCACAACCACAGTCATGAAAACCAAACTCTTCTGCCATGGAAAGTTATTACTGAAAGGCTTGAAATACCATGTTACTTAAGTAAAAGTGACCACTCACACAAAATAAAATGAAGATGCACGCATTCACTTTTCTCCCTCACCTCTCAAAATGGAGTGGAAACCAGCCGAACCACAGCTCAGGAAATCAAACCGAGAAGCCATGGAAACCAAACACAACTGGCATGGAATGTTATCAGTGAAAGACTTGAATCGTGATGTTACTTAAATAGGGGCGACTAACACAAAGTGAATGGAAGTTGCTCACGTTCGGTGTTTTCCTGCCCTCAAATAGGTAAGGAAACCGGCTCAACCACGACCGTGAAAACCAAACCATTAAGCCATTGAAAGCTCTCAAAGTCTTAAAATGCTATGCTACGTAAGTGGGCTACCACTCTTACAAATAAAAGAAAGGAAGTTGTTCGCGTTGGCTGTTATACTCCTAGCCCCCAAAGGGCATGGAGCCGCAGCAAGCCATGAAAACCAAACCCAACCGGCATGAAAAGCTGTGAGTTAAAGACTTGAAATGCCTTATTACTGAAATAAGGGCGACCACTCTCACAAAATAAAAGGAAGAACGTTCCTTGCGTTCCCTATTTTCCGTTCCCCATTCCCCAATGGCAAGGAAACCAAACCTACAGTGCCAGATTACCAAACAGGCTGAGCAGACTGTAGCCTAGAGCGCCCAATTTTTGGGAGCGAAAAAATTTCAGCGGATTTAAAATTTCATAAGACGAACTTTTGAGTGTTTTTGATATATTTGTTGTCATATTTGTAACAAAAATAAGTGTTAATTATTCATATATCCATTGATAAACATACAATGAATAAAAAATATCGTTTATTTATTAAATCAATATCGCGGTGATAATTATTTATACGTATTCGTATAATCAATTATTTATACGTACACAATATTTGCGTCGGTTATAAACCCCGTACAATAATTTTTTTTATTAAAAATACTATAAATAGCTTTAATGTTTTAAAAAAGCAAATTGAAAGCGCGCTAAAACATTTGACTGCCTAGGGCGCACGCATAAGTCAAAGTCAGGCACTGCAAACATACAAGGAGGGAAAACAAATCTAACCATCATGGAAACATATCATGAAAGACTTCAAATACCATATTACTTCAGCGACCACTCACAAAAATAAAATGCAGAGAACAAAGAACGGACATTTGAAAATTCTGCTTTGTGAACAGAACCATTATTGACTGGAAGAACTTTCCTGCAGAGATGCTAATGACTCTTCTCAGGAGCACGCAAGTTCAGCGTTCGAGATTTCTCAAGAACGCAAGTGTATACCGCAGTGATATGCAATGAAGTGCAGTGACGTTTTCCAAGATAAGGAAAGGCCAACAAATGTAAGGTTACATATATACATATAAGGACGGTGCACATATATACCGTTAATGTACAAATTACCGGTTATCGAAGGGACATGCAGTGAAGTGAAGAGATATGTACGAAGTAGAGATGAGCACATTTTATCTACTGTTTTACACATCTATTTGTGTTTTGTTTTATTTTTTTAAAATTTGTATTATATATCATAGAAACGACACGGTGTTGGAACACAGTACGTGTTTTATTTCTCACTACATAATCACTTCATATTAAAATTCAAAACATTAGAACGCTGACGAAACTGTTCAAAGGAAGCAAATCGCACCGCACGCATAGCAACTCAGAGAAAGGTCTGCGGTAGACAAACTGGATGAAATCTGTACAACCGAAGAATGAAGCATGCGCCATTTTTTCGTTCAAATTACATTTTATGATCCGTCATTTTACTGTACCAACGAAAAATGATGAAACAATGACCGTGTAAAACGGACTTAAGTAGCTTCAGCCTTAAGGAGGAGAGAGAATAAAACCAGTATAAGATAAAAGACTAGGACGGAGAGAAATAACTGCAAGCCTAGAGTACTTAGGAGTACAATACGGGAAAAGACTGCACTACATCAGCCATGATGGTTTTGTTCAGGCGTTAACTTTGTCAACATTTCGTTAGGCTCCTGAAGACTCCCTCTTTCCCTTCATCGTTCACCACTTCCCCATAGCCCTCAGTGTCCAGTCTAAACCTCTGCTGATGTGTAGTCTTTCCAATATCTACGTCCAGGGAAACACTCTCCCCCAAATCATTTTATATACTATCTCCCTTATTCATTCTTCTTGCCATTTGTATTCATTCTAAAACGCCATTATGTGATACCAGACACTAGAAATCTTCTAGACTATCGGGATCTAGAGTTTAAAATGGATTGTGTCCTACTGAATATTCGGGAAATTATGACAGTACGTGAACGAGTTTCTGTTAAATAAAAATAGTACAAGAAATATATTGGCTACTCTTTAGATGGGTGCAGGATCGCCGGTTTGATCAACAAATAGCGCCAGAAATCCGTGTTGGCGTGTTTGCGTGAGATTTCACTTTTTCTTTTCCTTCTTCCAGTCTCGTCACGTTTTATTCGGCTTTGTTCCATGTTGGAGGTCTTCCCCCCAAGGACGGTGTCCTCCCCTTCCTTACTAATTGCCCTTATCTGTAGTTAAGCTTTCCACTTCACACCCCTGACTTCCTTATTGCATTTGTTCCCTCCGAGGCTATTTTCTATCCTTCATCTCATCACGACCTGACGTCTAAATCTTATCTTAATTGATTTCCACCACCCACTTCTTTTTATTACTCACACCTATCGCACAATTCTCAAAATTAGTATCGCAAACTCTCTCAGGTTAGCAAAAATATTATTGATAAATCGCGTTCACATAAAATAAATGCGAATAAAGGTTAATAAACGTGTTTTAAAGTATTAAGATCAATTAAACAAATCAAAGGATGGTGCGACTCATAACGTTGATTAAAATTGCAGCACATACACTCGGAGCGATAAAAAATTTCAATGCAAAAACTAAGCAGTGCTTCCATTTTTAACTGAAACCTTGTCAGTAAAACAATACGGTAAGTGTGGTGTCCGTGGTGCTTTCAATGGAACCGGTAGAGAGTACATATGCAAGCATTATGTGTGTTGACAAGGAGACAAATGGTGAAACGAGAGGACAAAGGAAACGAAGTGGGATACGATAACTGCAAGGACCCAAGAACAGCTAGAACGCACAGGTAGTGGATGGTAGGATTTCGGCGCCGACAAGCCTGTCAGCCAACGGAGTTATTCTCCAACTAGACATCTCCCACTAGCAGGACACTACCCCAGCCGGGACCAGTTCTAAGCTCCCGACCGCTCTTCCAGAGTGTGTAGTAGTATAGGGCACGCAAGTAAGTTTGTGTAAGTGAGGGGTGAAGATAAGACAAGGAAGAGGAAGGAAACATCGCGCGCAGACCGTGACCCATTTGTTAGGGTGTTGCTTCGGGATTCGCCTAGTAATGTTCGGAGAAATCACGAATAACTACAGATCAAAACAGCCGGCCGCTAGAGCTCTGCTCCAGGCAGCTACTGAATTCGACTTGGCTAGTCTAGCTTAGTCTCGAAAATCCTGTCACCAACGGGAATCGAACCCTAGGGCCTCCAGGTCAGGGGCACTACAGTGGCACTAGTTTATGTTTTGAGCAACTTGCAGTGGGGACGCGTGGGTGTCAGAGACGCCTAAATGCTGAGGACATGAGAGCAATGAGGTCAACATGAACACGTGGAAGGCGGATAGGCATAGGAGATGGCAACTCGTAGACAGATTGGACAAGGGAGTGAGTTCAGAACGAGGAAGCGTAGAATGCTGAAGCACATAGGCAGCAAAAGGGAAGGTGGAGACAGACCGGAGGCGGGAACAGCTAGGCGGTAGAAAATGGTAGCGTGTGGGTGCGAGTGAGACGGGAAAGCATGGGCATTGGCGTCGACAGCGGGTATATGCGGGCGGTGGGAACACACACAATGCGGGGACGCGAGGGTGGTGAGGATTGAAAGTCTACATAGAAACGTTGGGTATGGAATCGTGCGAGTGACGGAATGAGCGAGGAGGGCAATAGATAGGATTTTGGGGTGGAAGAGACGACAAAGGTGGAAAGGTTGGTGTGGCTGAGACGGCAAATACAAGGGGTCGGTGATGGAGGCATCTGCTGGGGTGTCTGAGACGGCAAAGGTGGTTGGACAGATGATGGAAACGGCAGTTTGTGGGTTGGTGGGTAGGTTGGTTGAACGTCAGTGATTTCGGCCACGTCCACTACTAAGGTCATTATTCCCGTAAATGTAGTGCGTGTTTTTCATCGGAAGATGGCGGTGATCTTCCCCTGCTAGATGGCGATATCCGGCCCCGACCTACCGTCAATTAGCGGGGTTTCACACAAACAGGTATCTCCCACCAGCGGGGCACCGCCCAATCCGCGACAAGCCCTTATGTGCTCCAGGTATGTGTGGTAGTGTAGTGTATGTTAGTGTGTGTGTATGAGGATAGGACAAGGAAGAGGAAGGAAAAATCGCGTGCGGTCCGTGGCCCATTTGTTTGGTTACTGCTCCAACAACCGCCTGGTGTTGTTCGGAGAAATTACGGAAAACTACCGATCAGAGCAGCCGGCCGCTAGAATTTTCCTCCAGACAGTGACTGAAATCGATCTACCTGACAAGCTAGTATCGAAAATCCTGCCGCCGTTGGAACTCGAACCTAGAACCTCCCGGTCGGGCGCACTGCAATGACATCAGTTCATGCACTGAGCCACCTCTCCCGGCCAATTTGTTGGGCTGAGATGGCGAAGGTGGGGGAACGGTGATGGGGTTCGCTGTTAGAATAGTCCAGAAGATAGATATAGTGGGATTGGTGTCGGAGGCGGCTGTTGGGTTGGATGAGATGGCAAACTTGGTGAAGTTGGTGTTAGGGGTGGCTACGGCAGCAAAGGTATAGGGTGGTGTCGGTGATTGGGGAGACAAAGACGATGAATGCAAAAGTGCTGATGCCGCTAATGGGGACAGAAATTGAGGAGACAGGCGGCAGAGGAGATGGGTGTGGTCGGTGACCGAGCAGACCGTTGGGGTGGCTATGCATGCAAACGTGTTGAAGCCGGTGACGAGGACGGATTATGAGAAGCTTGAGACGGCAAAAATGGTGGGGGTCGGCCACGGAGGTGGCTGTTGGGGTAGTTCATACGGCAATGAGGTGTGAGGAGTCGGTAATGGAGGAGACTCTTGGGGTGGTTGATACGGCAATGAGGTGGGAGGAGTCGGTGATGAAGGAGACTCTTGGTGTGGTTGATACGGCAATGAGGTGGGAGGAGTCGGTAACGGAGGAGACTCTTGGGGTGGTTGATACGGCAATGAGGTGGGAGGAGTCGGTGATGAAGGAGACTCTTGGTGTGGTTGATACGGCAATGAGGTGGGAGGAGTCGGTAATGGAGGAGACTCATGGGGTGGTTGATACGGCAATGAGGTGGGAGGAGTCGGTGATGAAGGAGACTCTTGGTGTGGTTGATACGGCAATGAGGTGGGAGGAGTCGGTAATCGAGGAGACTCTTGGGGTGGTTGATACGGCAATGAGGTGTGAGGAGTCGGTAATGGAGGAGACTCTTGGGGTGGTTGATACGGCAATGAGTTGGGAGGAGGTCGGTAATGGAGGAGACTCTTGGGTGGTTGATACGGCAATGAGGTGTGAGGAGTCGGTAATGGAGGAGACTCTTGGGGTGGTTGATACGGCAATGAGGTGGGAGGAGTCGGTAATGGAGGAGACTCTTGGGGTGGTTGATACGGCAATGAGGTGGGAGGAGTCGGTGATGAAGGAGACTCTTGGTGTGGTTGATACGGCAATGAGGTGTGAGGAGTCGGTAATGGAGGAGACTCTTGGGGTGGTTGATACGGCAATGAGTTGGGAGGAGTCGGTAATGGAGAAGACTCTTGGGGTGGTTGATACGGCAATGAGGTGTGAGGAGTCGGTAATGGAGGAGACTCTTGGGGTGGTTGATACGGCAATGAGTTGGGAGGAGTCGGTAATGGAGAAGACTCTTGGGGTGGTTGATACGGCAATGAGGTGGAAGGAGTCGGTGATGAAGGAGACTCTTGGTGTGGTTGATACGGCAATGAGGTGTGAGGAGTCGGTAATGGAGGAGACTCTTGGGGTGGTTGATACGGCAATGAGGTGGGAGGAGTCAGTGATGGAGACTCTTGGTGTGGTTGATACGGCAATGAGGTGGGAGGAGTCGGTGATGAAGGAGACTCTTGGTGTGGTTGATACGGCAATGAGGTGTGAGGAGTCGGTAATGGAGAAGACTCTTGGGGTGGTTGATACGGCAATGAGGTGGGAGGAGTCGGTGATGAAGGAGACTCTTGGTGTGGTTGATACGGCAATGAGGTGGGAGGAGTCGGTGATGAAGGGACTCTTGGTGTGGTTGATACGGCAATGAGGTGGGAGGAGTCGGTGATGAAGGAGACTCTTGGTGTGGTTGATACGGCAATGAGGTGTGAGGAGTCGGTAATGGAGGAGACTCTTGGGGTGGTTGATACGGCAATGAGGTGGGAGGAGTCGGTGATGAAGAAGACTCTTGGGGTGGTTGATACGGCAATGAGGTGGGAGGAGTCGGTGATGAAGGAGACTCTTGGTGTGGTTGATACGGCAATGAGGTGGGAGGAGTCGGTGATGAAGGAAACTCTTGGTGTGGTTGATACGGCAATGAGGTGGGAGGAGTCGGTGATGCAGGAGACTCTTGGGGTGGCTCAGCCGGCAAAGGTGGTGGACGGCGCACGAGACTGCGACAGAATCGGCGGCGGCGATGGCGGAGGGGCTCGTAACAAATCTGGCAGCAAATGGGTCGGATAATCGGGTACGCATTTGGCAAACGCCCACGCGCCTCGTGCCGTCCCCTGAGCCCTCACCCCCCCGCCATCCCCTGGCGCAGTGCTCGCCGCGCCACTCGCTGCCACCTCGCTGGGCGCCCCCGCGCATCCACGACGCCCCATTGCGCCACAGGCGCCACCGCCGCCGCCAACGCCCACGAAAGACCCCTCGCCATCAGAAAGTACTTCGCGTTAAGCACAGGAGCGCCTTCACAGCTGACCTGCGCTCGTAAGTTGCAGAACCAATGTCCAAAGAGAAGAAGGCTGCGTGAATAACAACAAAATATACTTCTAGTAGGTATATTCATATATATTCACATATACTTCGAGTAAGTAGGAATGTGTTTGCAGCTGACCTGCGCTCGTAAGTTGCAGAACCAATGTCCAAAAAGAAGGTTACGTGAATAACAACAAAATATACTTCTAGTAGGTATATTCATATATATTCACATATACTTCGGGTAAGTAGGAACGTGTTTACAGCAGACCTGCGCTCTTAAGTTGCAGAACCAATGTCCAAAAAGAGGAAGGTTACGTGAATAACAACAAAATATACTTCTAGTAGGTATATTTTTATATATTGTGTCGTACTAGAAAGAATAACACAGACGACTGTTCTGTTTGATATTTACAATATATTTACAATTAATGTATAAATATTATAATACAAAATCTAACCCTTTGGCATATTGTGTCGTACTAGAAAGAATAACACAGACGACTGTTCTGTTTGATATTTACAATATATTTACAATTAATGTATAAATATTATAATACAAAATCTAACCCTTTGGCAACCTTTGAATTCTCTTAGCCGCGAAACCCTGCGACCGTCCCTAGGCCTAGCCCAAAACCACTGCTCGGAAGCAGCAAAATGCAACGCGAGGTGCGAAGCTGTCGGACATAGAGTCCCGTAACTACACAAGTTACATGGCCTGTCGCCAAACCGATCTTCGACACGATCAAAGAATCTGAAGATCTGAAGATCACGTGCAAAGATAGCACTGGAGATACCCCTCGTCACTGGACATACCCCGAGGCGCCTGTTGGCGCAGCCTTTTCCGGTGGCTCGCCCCCACCCTACAAGCGGCGGGCGTCATACGGCTCGCTGGCCAGTCCTTCCAGGGCTGCAACCGACATCACTTAAACTCGCGTCCGCGCGCGTCCTTTCCTCCCAGTTATTTGCGTAGGGGGATTTTCCAGCCGGCGCGGCGTGGCGGCGTGGCGCTGCCGCCTTTAACCCCCATTCCACCTCCGGCTTAGAAACGGGTCTTCCCGAAGCAGCCCGACGCAGCGGCGCCGAACCACGCGACGCTACAATATTCACATATACTTCGAGTATGTAGGAATGTGTTTGCAGCTGACCTGCGCTCGTAAGTTGCAGAACCAATGCCCAAAAAGAAGGAGGTTCTGTTAATAACAACAAATTATACTCGAAGATAAAGATTGTAGCAAGAATATTATAATGGTAGGGCAAAATACCTGATATCGAATGTTCTGCACTTTAGACGATACTTTAGAAAATGTTATTGAAAACATTGGTCAAAAATTAATAATCATTGTCATTTGTCAGATTCATCTGAATTACCCAAACTACACGTACCTGATTCCGAATACCTAATACCGAATTTTCTTCACTATAGACAATAATTTACAAAACGTCACAGTAAACATTAGTCTTAATAATATTTCTCGTTTCTCAGATTCATCTGAATTACGCAAACTACACTTAAACTGTAAGTAAATAGGAGCGCCTTCACAGCTGGCCTGCGCTCGTAAGTTGCAGGACCAATGTCGAAAAACAAGGAGATTCCGTGCATAACAACAAATTACACACGAAGAGAAAGATTGTTGCAAGAATATTATAACAATATAGCAAAATACCTGATATCGAATGTTCTACACATTAGACGATACATTACAAAAAGTCATTGAAAACATTAGTGAAAAATTAATAATCTTTGTCTTTTCTCAGATTCATCTGAATTACCCGAATTATGCATGTACTTCACGATGTAACGAGTTTGCAGCTGATTTGCTCTCGTAAGTTGCAGAAATTATTTGCAAAACGAAGAAGGTTATGTGAATAACAACAAAATATATTTTGAGTAAGTATATTCATATATATTCACATGTAGTAGTATATTCACATATACTGAAATAAAAATAACTACCATTGATCTGCCCTGCCTGGTCGCTTTTGGACCACCCACATAGCCTCTGAACTTCTCTTTTCTCTGAACAATTTCGTATTCTTTCGCGCCTCGCCTTGTTTTCGATCCTCCTCCCGCTTCTTCTTCACTCCAGCGTCTTCCCCCCCCCCGCTTCCTGTTCCCCACCATCTTACCTTCGGATGTGTTCCCTCTCTGCCTGGTTTCCTTATCCCCAGTCCGCCCTCGTCGTCATTTCACGGACTTAGTTCCAACGTATTTGGCACCACCCCGCACCACCTCCTCCCCTTCTTTAAACCACCTTCAAAACCCCCCTTCCATCACTCGTCCTGGCCTTTTTCTCTTCCCCCCCGTACCCTCTGTCTCTGTTTCTGTACCCGTGCCTAAACCCGTATTCATCTCTGTCAAAGTACCCATCACTGTGAACGTAAACCATCACTGTCACCGTAAACCGTCACTGTGAACAAAAAGCATTACTGTGAACGTACACATCTCTGTCAACGTACCCATCACTGTGAACGTACTCAATTCTGTCCCAGTTCCCGACAACCATTTCTTTCCCGTACCCGTCTTTGACCCAGAACCCATTCCTTCCCCCGTGCCCAGCTCTGTCTCCGTACCCGCCTGTGTCCCCGCCTTCCTTTCGCTCTACCAGGATCCCATCCTCATCCTGAATTGTCATCTCACAGTTCTCCTCACCGGGCACCATCTCCCCCCATGTTTCCTCCCCACTCCCGTTCCGCCCCGCCACCCACGTACTTATCCGCGACGGGGGTCCTCCGGCGCTGTCCGTCGCGGGGCGACCCCTCGGCCGCATTTTCTCCGTCCCCTACCTCACCCCTCAACCCCACCCGTCCGGTAATCGCGGAAGGGGCGCGCGCTGTCTCCGCAGATAATATGCTAATGGAGCGCGCGTTATAGGGAAGGCAGGCGCCGCCCTTTTTCACGCGCAGATAATGCGTGGGCGGGCGGGCGGACGGTGCGCCCCAAGCGGCGGGGTGGCGCGACAGGTTAAATCGCAACGCGGGCCGGCGCAGCGCCGCCTATAGCCAGCTGCGCGCCCGCAGATACGCAAAGCCTTCGAGCGGCGCAGTGGGAGAAGCGATGAACGCGGAGAGAGTAAAACGCTCGTCGACGATCGATGATTGATTGTTAGTGATTTTGGGCGCGTCGACATTTGGGAGGTGGCGGGGGTCTTCCCTCGCTGGATGCAGAAATCAGACGTCGACCTACGATCGTCTGGCGGGGTTTCCCCATATCAGGTATATTCCCAAGATGGGCACCGCCCCAGCCGGCACAAGCTCTAAGCTCACTAAGATAGTGTAAGTGTAACCTATGTTATTGTAAGTTAGTGTTAGTGTACGAGTATGTCTAGCTCTATGTCAGTGTAAGTTAGTGTTAGTGTATGTCTAGTTCTGTGTGTGTGTGTGTAAGGGGTGTGGATAGGACAAGGCAGAGGAAGGAAAAATTGCTCGCGGTCCTTGGCTCGTTGGTAGGGAACCGCTCCGGGATTCGCCTGGTGTTGATCGGAGAAACCACGGAAAACTACCGATCAGATCAGCCGGCCTCTATAATTTTCCTCCAGGCTGTGGCTGAATTCGACGTAACTGACAAGCTGGTGTGGAAAATCCCGACACCTTTGGGATTCGAACCTAAGACCTCCCGGACAGTGGCGCTGCAATGACATCATTTGAAGTCCTCTGCCACCTCTCCCGGTGCTCGTCGACGAGATGGGATTCATGAGTTCCTAGCCTCACTAATTTCTAGTTAACACTTGCTTAGATGGCTCACGGCATCAATAGATGCCACTGCAGCGTCTCAGACCGGGAGGTCCTAGAGTTCGAGTCCCAACTATTGCAGGATTTTTGACACTAGCTGAGTAGCTAGGAATTCAGCCGCTCTCTGGAGGAGAATTCTAGCGGCGAACTCCTCTGATCTGTTGTTTTCAATGGTTTCTCCGATTAACACCAAACGAATTCAAAGTAGTACTCTAACAAACGGGTCACGGGTCGCGGGCGATATTTCCTTCCTTTCCCTTGTGCTATCCTCACCCATTACTTACACACACACACACACACACACACACACACACACACACACACACACACACACACACACTACACCACCTTACATCCAGAGCGACAAGTCGAGAGCTTAGAGCTTGTCCCAGGTAGGGCGGTGCCCCTATAATGGGAGATACCTGGTTGAGGTAAAACCCTAGAAGTCGACGTAAGTCGGAGCAGGATCTCGCCATCCAGCGGGAGATCGCCGTCACTTCCGGAACTAATGACCTTAGCAGTTGAAGCGCCCGGAATCACTAATTAATCAATCAACCTAACTGTGGTAAAAATAAAACAATATCAGTATTCATCAAAATAGTACATTATTTCAACACACACTTCACACCAGCGTATTACCATTGTAATGTATTTCAAAACATTTTCTGATGTTTTGTTCGCTGAATGGTAAAAAAACAGCTTCTTTCACCTAATATTAATCAGAAAATTTTCTTTCCCGAATGTTTTTCTTCAGTTTTGAGAAGAAATAGTAGTTGCTGAGTGTCAAATCTGGACTATAGGTCGGATGATCCAACTTGCAGAAATCATGGTCTGTCAATTATTCTTCACAATATGAGTTGTGTGACCAGGTGATTTCGTATCAATACATGAGACTTCACATGCCGCATCCAACTCGAGCAACTGTCTCTATAACACTGATTAAGGTGTTGGAAATCTTATAGCATATGAAGTATCTATTGCTCGGAAGGCTTCTTCCCTGTTGGAAGTTTTCTTCGTCAGGCCGGAAACTTATGAAATCACCTCTGTATACCTAATAAGAAATGTAATGGTTTAAAACATTATCACAATAGTTACGAGACATATTGAATTTTATACACAAAAGTAATGAAATGTTTAGCCACTAAAATAAATTCAATTTTCTATTTTAAATTATTAGAGCATTTGAATATTGTAGCTACATAATGTTAAATATTGACCTTACAATTAGTAGAAGCAAACATTACTTAATACGCAATTCTCATTTTTTATTTGATTAGGTTTAAAGACAGATTTTCTTCATTCTAACTAGCGCACATGCGTGTAAATCATACTTATTAATATTATTATGTTAAAATGCAGCTTCTTACGCGGTGATTGTTTAGAGCATTAAACAAATTCTACTGAGAAAATTGTTTACCATTTAGAAAGTATACTTATTAGTTGGTCAAAGTATAAGCGATTTACCTAAAATAGATTTTATTAAAGCAATAGAAATGTGGAAATTGGAGAAAATTTTAAATGAAATTAAGTTATAAGAAGACTCTGAAAACTGAGTAATTTGTTTAAAAAATAATTTCAACAGTATGCAAGTTTTTCGAATTATAATATGAATTTCTTGGCTGTGGGAGATTGTTCTGCTGTTTAATTTCATACAAAAATAACACACATGTTTAAAGAATTAAACGAGCATTTCCTACGTTTATAAAATCTTTAGAAGTAAAAACAGCAAACAAAATGGTTTTATCTGAATGTTAAAAGACAAATATACCTACATAAACATTTTGGCCGCATACAAATTTACCTCAGCCCACTGTCCACCAGGACCGGAAGTCAGCGGCAGTCATGCCAACCCCTCAGCGTCCGTTTGCTTTGCCGGCTGCAACACCGCTAGTTACAAGCGGATAATTTTTGGAGCGTGGAGCGCGTCGAGCAAGGATCGGAGAGTGGCTGCGGCGTAAAGGAGATTGCGCGGCCGAGCGAGGCGGAGGCGAGAGTTCACGTTGGGTTGAAACGCACGGCGCTCTTATAACGCCGGCAGGAGCGGGGGTGGGGGTGGGGGTGGGAGTGGGGGAGGAGAAGCGACGTCGGTGTAGGCCGCTGCAACATTAGAGGCCAGTTTTTTACGGTGAGCGCCGAGCAGGTCTGGGGGTCAAAAGTACTTGAAGCGAACAAGTGGATCGTGCTTGGCTGCTATTGTGAGCGGAGAGAAAGGACGTGTAGAACGAGGAGAGGCGACGTAAGCTTAGAGAATGTTTTCTTTTTATCATCTTACTTGTACGACAGGTTCATGTTATGATCTTATGTCCAATACATTTCATTTTGAAAATATTTCTGCTAGAATTTGCAGTTCAAATGAGATCGCATACAATATAGAAGTGATATTAAGTCATTCGGTGTTTCAAATCCCTAAATTTCGTAATTCAAAGTGAACAAAATGAGTTGAATTTTGTTGCAATTTATAGCCTGGTGCAAAAAACATCACCTTCAAACTTTGTTACTTAATTACAATACTCATTTAGTTATTCATTCATTCGCGAAAGGGAGAAAAAATATTTCTCATTCTAACTATGAAGGGACTTTAAGCGCCTTTGGTTGTTAGATATATTTTAAAAATCTGACTAGTAAATTACACTATCATTGATACCTATATAATGTATCTCAACACAAAAAAGTTCCAGAAAACATAAGTAGAAAATTTCTAATATGACTCAATTGTTCAAGCATAATTTTATTTTTACTCAACTTTTCCATATTTACTAATCGGAATTTCCGTACAATAGTGTTTAAAATGGCGCACATGCGTTAATTTTAACTGCTCTAAAACCTTTTGTTTCTTGTCATGTCTGTTATTCACAATGTGCCTCCAGATGCGAAACAATAGTCATCATTGTCACTTTCCTATTGTTCAATAAATGTTTAGTCCGTTATATATATTACAAATCGAATACATAGAGAGCAAGAAGAAATTAAGTAGACATTAATTGAACATATTCGTGGATCACTTCTATTCGGAGTATATTTGTACGTTTTTACCGAATAATATGTAGTAAAGGACAAAGAGTTAACAAGAACAATGAACAACAATTTGAAAAAAATGTTCCCAATTTAATATTGGCAAGAAGGCAAAAGAAAACAATGTTGAGGGAAATGAAACATAAACAAGCACAAAAATCAACTATAGTACATTCAACAATAGGTGGAAAGTTCGTCCAAAACCTACTCCTATACATCCAGCTCGTTATCCCTCAGTTGCAACCAACGAGTTTCCATTCTATGTGCTACCTAATTAGCGCACTTTGTACTGGGCTTTGCATTGTTCACAATGTCGCATACAACAAAGCGCCGCACATCCCGCAGCAGGGAACTACCAACTATCCAGAGAATACTCTACGCGTACTCCTAATCGCCGGTTTCCTCCATGGCTTCCAGATATAATGGGTCGAACCACGACCGTCTCTAGTATAGTCACTATCTACAGAAGACCGTGGTCGAACGCATCACAGAACAACAGTCATCGAAACAGGAAACTGAAATGCGAGCTGACATTATTGACCAGGATTGCCACACGAGAGATGTAAGGTTTCGAGAAATATCTACTTAATTCAGTTTTGCGATTTTCCAACATTTACAGATTGACTAAAGAATATGGCATTTGACTAAATTTTGGTCTCCAATGGATGAACATTGATTCCATTTTTGGGATATCCCAAGTTCAAAGTAGTCATTTATGATACAACTGGTAAAAGTGACATTTTATTATTCGAGTAGTTGCTACACGAGATCGATAGGATTATTGGATTCATCGAGCAATATAAAACCACTTGTGTCTCGTGTGTCATACATTATTTTATAGACATCCTAACTGACTTTCATTTTATTTTAATTCAAGTATACAAATCATTTAAAGGCAGTAGTATCTGATGCGGTCAGATGAAAGTATTTTGTTTCCTTTGTTGAATTCACAGATTTATCAGAAAACTGGAGCATCGTTTCGTTTTTAACACTAATGCTAAAAATTGAACTTTAAGAACGCTATACATGCTCTAAAAAACAGCCTTTATTAATGGCTGTATAAAAATAATGCTTTTTAAAATATACTAATATTCCTAGCATATTCCTAGAAATATAAATCTTATATTATACTTTATATAACACATGATGATTTTCGCTGTGATTGCTCTGTTCATTCTCATGCCATGATATCTTAAATTAAGAAATACTAAAAGTCAATCAAAAATTTCCAATTTTTCCCCCTCCGCTTTTTTTTCTCGTAAAATATAGAAGAAAGAGCAAGTTTATAAAATGAAAAAAGAAACGTCTATTTGTTGGGCTGTGATATATATGCAACAAAAATAGCGAAATACACTCATATATGTAAATATATTTGGTAATATATACAATTAAAAAAGGAAAATATGCGAAAAAGTGTAATGTAATGTGTAAGTGTACAAGTAAATAGAAAGTGTAATGTAAAAAATATGTTTACAGCAAAAAAAGGTACAGAAATCATATAAATTGTTACAAGCGACAAGCAATACTCCACGTTTGGGGCGTGTGGGCACGCATACGCACTCGGCGGATGCACATTTCATTTCGTCTGATACTGCCGATGACAGGTCTTAGCGTGCTTCTGAAGCGACTTCGTTCGGGTCGGAAGAGTGGCAACGCTGATCCGTGACTATAGCAACGTAAAAAAGTCCTCGGACTCTATTGCTTCAGAGCAGTTCACAAGATGTACCCTTCCTCAGAAAAATGTCGTTCAAAATTCTATCTTCCACACCGCGCCGACAAACTTGGACACCCCTCGGCCTGGGGGAGGGCAGGGGAGGGACGCGTTGACCAATCGCTAGCAGGTAGAACCACAGTTGTCTGTGATTGGTGCAACATCCCAAGGGGCAGAAAGAACGCTGTCTCAGGGGGAGAGGGGCTAGTTCGTTTACGTACGAGACAGAAATATCGTCATATTTCCCCCGCCGAAGGAGATAGTTTGCCTGCGCGTACGCCATGACGAAAAAAATATTTCTAAGCGGGGTTTTCCGTCCAGAATGATTGTCTATAGACCAGTAAATATTTATCATTTTAGCAACAATTATTCTAACTTTTAGTAATCGATTTGTAACTCCTGACAAACTGCTATTTTGAGATATTCATTTCAGGCACAATTTGCGGAGCCTTCCCGGCCGTTCTAATGCATATTTCGAATTTGTTTATAAAATTATAAATTGTTGCAAAATTGTTAATTCGCTGTTTTTGGTTCTGGGACATCGGGAGACTCTCCCCACTTTAGATTTGCAAAATTTGGAAATTGTTTATAAATTTGCAATTGCTGCAAATTTTTTTATTGTCTAATCTGAATGGCGTTTAAATGTGATGCAAAATTCCGGAATCCGTTCGGTGCTATTATATCTCGTTCTCGAGATATATGTAATTGTTTATAAGAAATTAACATCTTAGTAGACCCCATTTGTTTTCGCTTAATTCATTCGCGCTAGCAGAATAGCGTGGGATGGGCATACTGAAAAAACAGTTCTCCAATGCCGCGCTTTTGCATGCCACATACGCTTAAAATGCACTTGCTTGTAAACAAATTCTATGGTCAATTTAATTATGCTAAATTCGTATTTTTACGGCGAGTATGAGCATAACTTTTATTTGGTTTTTATATTCTCTTTTAAGTCCTACAATTTACAAGTCGATATATTTATCAAATAGGAAAGAAATTGATTATAAAAAAAAATATTTTTCAAGGTGCATTACGCCCAAACAATTGTTTCTGTTTTTCTATCAAAGGGATGTTGAGCAACCGAATAACTGTATTATTAATTTTTTTAAGTCCCCTGTTAACACTGAGAGTCAGAAACTATTTGTTCCTCTTGTTTAACCATTACCATTAAAAAATAGGGAAACATATTGCTTAGCTGTTTTCTATAAAATGCACTGGATTGGATGAATGTAGTGTTAAGGTTTTCCAATACAGAAATATTCAATTTTGTGTTTTGAAAGATCACATGAGTAGAATCACACATCACAATATTTACACAAATATAGAAATTTCTAAATAAACGTATATAAACTTTAAGTTAATATTTTCAATTCAATTTATCATTCCTTTCTAAAACTGTTAATTTGATGATTTCATTGTATAATATTCAAATCAGAGCTTTATGTACTAAATCTACGCATTGTTAAAACATACTTTTAAACAACGTTAATATATTTAATATACATTTAAAAGGTTTTTAGATTGGCGAACGTTTCAATGAAATTTCATGAATTCCTAAATGCTTGAAAATAAATACATGTAAAATTAAATTATTGTAGCGTGTAAAAATATAACAAACTCACGTATTCGGAAAAACTAGTTGATATTACTAAAAGAAAGCAAAACTGATGTTATAACAATTCAAAAAGATTTAGCGTTTGTTTACAGTTTAGTAAATATCAATGCTCTCGCATTTCCCAGTGAAAATACATAGAACGAACTTGGTGGTCAAGTGATATGACCTTCCCAACACAGACTACATTTCAGTATCTTCAGAGTTCGAAGGTGGTTTGTTGGCCGCCATTCTACGAATCTATCAAAACCTTGAATTTTGCACGACCATCTGTACAGGGAGAACGTAGCAGTTGATTAAACGGAAACGGGCCATTCGAGGTATCCAATGTGCACTCTTTGAAAACGTTTAACCATTATAAACTATCCCTAAGAAAAATATCAAATAAACAATGTTAAAGGTCACCAGCTTAACATTGCCTATACTATTTGAATCTTTTCAACATTCCCAAAACCAACAGAAAACCCATGTTTTTACAGGTTATTATGAAACCAATTCAATAAATATAAGAATTTATTCACGTTATTATTTTTAAAACACTCAAATATCTACGATGTTATTTGATTCATGTCTTCATCGAAGATCTGAGATTAAAAAACTGATAAGCAGAGAAAATTAAAGTAATTTTGAGTGATTGATGAAGTTGAATGATCAAATGAAAAACAATGTTTCTTGCTTCATATAATGCTATCGTGTTTAACAGGCATGTAATTACATGTGATACCTATATTTAAACATCCAAACTAATGAAAATTTTCAAAATTAAAATCATCAATAAAACGTTGATTCATCAGCAAGGCTAGCATACTATTAAATACTTTTTTGAGATTCATGTGCTCCTGTGTGATTAACGTAGTAAACGTGATTCGTATGATCCAGTTTCTCAGAATAATACAAAACCTGCTAGACACATATACTAAACATAATAGTTGTCAAATAGTTATTTATGACATGAATATCATAAGATATCTTATTACAATACGAAATTGGAGAATTATCAAACAAGACTGTTTAGCCGGAATTGTTAACCAATTGAATATTGTAATATAATGTTACCATTTGAATATCATAGAAAGTAAGACGCAATCTGTCAAAATTCATGTGAACTATAATTTTTCTTTAAATTTTACTCCTTATCCTGCGAAAGATGTGTGACAGTACTTATGTGAACAGTTCTACTGCCATGGGTTTAATTAATTAGTTTGCAGTACGCAAATTATTGTTTTTGGTTTTAAAGAAGCATGGATATACAGAGTATCGGGGAAGGAAACGTCGAGAGTTTGAAAAAGCTGTTTAAACAATTTTAATCATACTTTGTCTAATAAACTACATATATATTTTGAATGGCTGAGCTGCAATAAACACGCAAATGTTGGTTTGAAAATATGATTTCTACGCAAAACTTTGCATTCTAGAATCATGTAAACAGACCAGAAACATGTAACATGTTTATGATTAACAATAGAAAATTAATATTAGTTCAGAAAAAAATTAACCGAGAAATAAAAATGCAGTCGAACTGTGAAAATTGGGTGCTTTTTTATTTCTAGGTTAATTTTTCTTTCTGATCAAATGTATTCATTTATTTTGTTAATCATAAACAATTTAGATATTAATGAAGTGTTTATATGCTTCTACAACGCAAATAGTTGCCTAGAAAACATATATCCAAACCAACTTTTGCATGTTTATTGCGGCTTAGCCTTTTGGAATATCCGT
>BLKR01005186.1:0-87131 GCA_011170035.1 Teleogryllus occipitalis
CACACCGGGACGGAGCAGAATTACGCGAGGCGGGTCGGGTCGGTGTAAAGCGAAGCGGAGCGGGGTGGAACGGAGAGGGGCGGGGCGGAGAGGTGTGCGGTGCGAATGGAGAGTGGGGGGACGGGGAGGAGAGAAACAGGGTGGGGTGGAATAGAGCGGAGCGGGGCACACCGGTACGGAGCAGAATTACGCGAGGCGGGTCGGGTCGGTGTAAAGCGAAGCGGGGCGGGGTGGGGTCGCACTGAGAGGAGCGGGGAGGGGCGGGGCGAAGCGACGCGCAAAGCGCTTGCGGGCGCGGGCCCAGAGGGAGGGCGCGACGCCTTATTGTGATTCCGACAGCGGCTGCGTCTGGGGCGTGGGGCTGCGGGGCCGGGCGGGGACGCCGAGCGCCGGCAGAGACTTGCCGTCTGGTAATTAATTACAACTTCCCCGCAAGATAATTCACTTTTCTGCCGCCAGAGGCGCTCCTCGCTCACTCACCGCCGCCATTAATCACCCGCGGAAAGGGGCGGCGGCGCCGCCCCCGGCGGGCGGAGGGGGCCGAGGGGGCAACGAGCAGCGCGTGTTCCCCGCCGGCCTCCGACACATCGCCGCGCCCACCGCTACATGCCGCCCCCCCCCGTTAGGCGTTGCTACCGCAGCGCTTCCTCTGCACTCGCTGCTAGCGCTGGCTTCGATCCCTTCTCCACCTGCTCACTCTTGGATGCGGTCTCCTACAGTCCTTGAGGTCTCGCTACCAAGACAAGCAGCTTCGAATAGTTTCTTGTGGTTTTATGGATGTTTTTCAATTTATGACTGACCTCAATCCGCCAAGTTTTTGATCTGCTTCTCCTTGGTCTCAGTTCATGACATACTTTTTACTGTAAGTCCTAGTGACCCCATCTCATACCATTACAATCTCGGGGGTATTATATTTCGTTATTACCTTTGTAGAGGCTGTTTAAACTTATAAGTCGATATCTTCCTCCCACACTGGATAATTACTATTTCCTCTTTCACATTGTCTCATCACATAACACTATGTGTCACTGGTATATCTAGCTCACTGGTTTTCGCTACTCGTCATCATTTTGGCGAACGGCTACACATCCTGGATTTTCTGTACCTTTTTGCCTTTGCTACTGTCACCTCCCGTTGTTCACCCTTTGGCATTAGTTCTACTGCGCTTGGTGTGCCCTTTTAACTCGTGTTGTCTTCGATCCGTTTTTCACCTGCAGTCTTGCCTTGCAGTTTCGTGGCTTGCAAGGCCCTGTTTCTCTCCGTTCACTCGGCTGCCGCTGCATACATTGTGTAGTTTCCTATCAAACCTGCTCCTAGTATCATAGCATGCTTTAACCTGCGCCCACTCCGTATGGTATCCGTATGGTATGACTTTCTAGCATTCTTCTACGTTACTCATTCCCCAATGTATTGTTTCGTTACACCTCTAGCATATTGTTTTAACCCAACATATTCATTTCTATAAGGCAACGAGAACATTACTTCCTAGTTCCTATTTTGCTCTAAAGACGATTTTGCGTTCTATTTTGCCACTTCACTTTTACATATTTCTTCTCCAAGCGTCATCCGCATTTACCCCATATTCTCATTACTCCAAACCGTTTCTCATAAACACTTAATTTGTTCATCCAGTCGCATCTGTATCCTGCGTCCACCGTAAAACCTGTTTGAGTCTCCCGTAGTCCCTTTCATTACAGAGACGCACTTGTTCGGTCTCTTCCCTTCGCGCCCGCCTTTCCCGCAATGCCGTTGCGAACCACCCTCTCCTAATGAGCGCCGTATTGGAGTTGGCGCCCCGCCCCTCCCCGCCCCGCCCCGCCCCACCCCGCCCCGCCCCGCCGTGCCCCGCCCCCCGCCCTGCCCGCCCCCCCCCGCCCCCCCGCCCCGCCCCGCCCCGCCCCCCCGTCCTGCCCGCCCCACCCCGCCCCGCCCCGTCCCGCCCAGCCCCGCCCAGCCCCGCCCTGCCCCGCCCCACCCAGCCTGTCGGTCGCTCCGCCGACGCCCCTTGCGCCACGCCCCCTCCTCCGTGGGGCCGCATTTGCTCGTGCGCTGCCGCTGTGAGCAGCACGTCGCTTTTCCGTCTTTTCCGCTTTTCCTTGTTATTAAAAACGGTGGCAATTGATATTTTGTAGTAAATTCGTTCAAAAACATCATTTTTTATGTGGAACTAGTGCATCCGGGATTGCAATAAGTATATCTCCCCTTCGGAGCAACAATGGTATTCCAGATTGTTTTTCTCTCTAAATATTCTTCGATTATGTTATTTATAAAGAAAATTCTACAAATCTGACGCGCAAGTTACCTGTTATTCTATTTTGAGGAGATGTCTTATCTGTTTCGATAAACTTCTAAGGATAATTTCGTATCCAGAAAAAATATTTTCTAGACTTTTTCTCTAAATATATCAAAAGAAAGAGGTCAGCCGACTATCGTAAGGTTTTTCTTGAGTCCACACGCGTTAGGTTTCACGTACTAAGAATCAATAAGGAATCTCTAAAATATTCTCTTCATTTCAAAAGCGAAATCTTACATTCTCTTCTTCTTTTTTTCAGTTTCAAATTTAGTTACTCGTGCTCGAAAAACTTAAAGTGTCTCGTAGTCGAAATATGCTTTCAGTTTCGAATTAGGAATGTTCAGTTGCATTTCAGAGTATAATAGGCTCAATTAACTACAGACAGTTTTTTAGAAGATTGTCATATTACTTTCTTAACATTCCTCTCCATGAAATATTGTTATTTAATATATTAAAAGAAAACTAGAGTGCATTCAAAAATAGTAATGTTTATTAAACTCAACTTGCTACGGCGCTTTTCGTATGCAATATAAAGAATTACTAATTATTTTCCTTATGCCCTCATAATAGTTTCTTAATTATTTTTCTGAATTTGAAAATGAAAATGTAAAACTTCTCATTAATTCTGTTAAATTCATTCTTGTTATATTGTAATAACAATTAAACATTCATTTTGGGAATTACTCTAGTAAATCATGAGGTAGCCTTCATTATTTAAAGAATCTCAATGCGACAATTCAGTAGATTTTTTTTTTGTCAAAACTGCCCTGCAGCTGATTCTCGGGTAATTTTCCCACCCCTCGTCTACTGAATTGTTCCTAGCCATGAACGAGAATTGCGTGCCCGGAATGGGGGTTGTATCTTTTATGATCATTCGGAAGTATGAATATAGCTGAATTTGTTAACGTGGGAACATGTGTGCTGGTTCATTTTGAATGAATGAGGAGGAGAGGCTGGTTTTATATTCATTAAGCCTGTTCATTAAACATTTCCCGAACATGGATATCATGCTGTTGCATATCGAAGATGCGTGACTGCCCGACATTGTTTAAGATATCTTCGTACTCTCCCTCCTTTTTAAATTACCATTCTTGTACTATGTAGGCTCAACCAAAAAATTAAATAAGATTTTAAACGTAGATATTCGTGTTGGCTCATCTAATCGTCACTCACACAAACACAAACTTACGACGCACCGGCTCTCAAACAACTGAGAGCACACATGCAATCATAGGTCCTTGAGATTCAACAAAAATGAACATAATGAAGAAACCCTTATTTACCTGGATCATGTTCTAGTATTACTGACGTAGGTTCCAAAATTAAAAAGCGGATTTACAGTGCCTTCACTCCATCAATATTCGCGCCGTCGCCTGCCGGCACAACAGAAGGCTGTCGCCGCGCGTGTCCTCGGATTTTTTGCCGCTCCTCGTCGGGCGCCACCGCGCGGAAATTTTCTCCTCGTTGCAAAGTTCTCGGTCTCTCTCTCCGTGGCCCCCGCGTGCCCGCTCGGCGGCGTGCTGGCTGGTCGTATCCATTTGGGAGTATTAAAAATTCCCGGGGTGACGCAAAAACTTTTTATTTGCGCTCTCGCCCGCTCCGCTCGCTTGCCCCACCCCGCTCTGCCTCGCCCCGCTCTTCCCCGCCCCGCTCTTCCACACCCCGCTCTGCCCCGCCGGGCTCTGCTCGTCCCCGTCCCGCTCAGCTTCGCTTCCCCTCTCAGCCCCGCTACCCGGTCTGCTCCGCACCGCTCGGCCCCACCCTGCTCGGTCCCGCCCCTCTCGGCCCCTCCCTGCCTCGCTCGACCCCGCCCCTGCTCGGCCCCGCCCCGCTCTGCCCCGCCCCGGTCTGCCCCGCCCCGCTCTGTCCCGCCCCGCTCTGCTCGTCCCCGTCCCGCACAGCCCCGCTTCCCCTCTCAGCCCCGCTTCCCCTCTCAGCCCCGCTTCCCCTCTCAGCCCCGCTTCCCCTCTCAGCCCCGCTACCCGCTCTGCTCCGCCCCGCTCGGCCCCGCCCCGCTCGACCCCGCCGCACTCGACCCGCGCTGGCGCTCGGCCCTGCTTCGCTCGGCCCCGCCCCGCTCGGCCCCGCCCCGCTCAGCCCCGCCCCGCTCGGCCCCGCCCCGCTCGGCTCCGCCCCGCTCGGCCCCGCCTCACTCGGCCCCGCCCCGCTCGGCCCCGCCCCGCTCGACCCGCCCCGCGCGGGTCCTCTCCGCTTCCTCGTCGCCGCTCCCGCTGCCGCGCGGTATCTGCTGCGCGCCGCCGCCGTGGGAAGCGTAGAGTGCTAAGGACTGCAAATTGGGCGCATGACCTATCGCAATCTCTGCGCGTCTAGCGCGCTTTCTTTTGCATTGCAATCGCGAGGCCACTCGTAGTGTTCTTGTGGTTTCGCAGGCGCGGTTGCGGAGTCTTTGTAGGGATTCTTATGCTCGTGTCTTTTCTTCGCAATCACTACTCGTACTTAAGATCCGCAACCACCAAGGTTGTTTTCAAAGATACTACGTACTTATCTTGAGTTCGTGTGCCATCATTCACTGTATTATCGTTTTATTTTCTCACGTCTGTCTCAAGTTCTTTGTCTTGGTCATGGATGAAATCTCACATCTTAACATTCAATGTAGAAACTTCATAAATAATTTTTGTACATTGCATTCAAAATTTCGGTTTTCCGCCACTTTTTGATCATTCTATCAATGTTCGTAGCTTATCCTGGTTATGATATTTTTCTAGTGACAACCTCGGAAAAAATCAAATTTTCTCGCATCGAACATCCATTCTCTTTTACTCTCTCTCTCTCTCTCTCTCTCTCTCTCTCTCTCTCTCTCTCTCTCTCTCTCTCTACCTCTATCTCTCTCTCTTTCTGTCTGTCTGTTTCTCTCTCTCCTTTCCCCCACTTTCATACTTTGTGCTTTCCCGAACATTTATTTCTTATGAATTACTTCCTGCGATAACGTATAGAATCCTACTCGCCACTTTCATTTCCAATGCTTTTAGGCAACCGCCCTGCAAATGTATCACTACTTTTTACCTGTTCCTCAACTCAGTCTCCATCTATTCTCATAAACCCTTCCATACACTTTTTGCATTCTGCCCGAACTCACTCTAAACTTTGTCGCACTCACGTCCAACTAGTTCGCCAATCGTTTCCCTACGATTTCAGATAGCTCCTTCAACTCTTTCTCTGCAGTTATAACTTCACAAATACCATCTCTCGCACTAACCGACCCAAACCACTACCTTTGGTATAGTTAACTGCAAAAACAGCTCTTCAGACTACAAAATCGTCGATTCTGTATTATCCTCATTATCCTCTCCGAACTACCCTCCCTGAATCATCTTCTGAACGCCTGAATCCTCAACCTCAAGAGCTTTACTTCATACCCTCACTAAACTTAGCCAGAAAAACCTGATCCCCCTTCCGAATTCAATGTAAAACCATTCTGATTGCGCCCTAAACCCATCCACACGACTGTCCAGTTTTTTGCCGCCTCATCTACTCCCGGCAAGTCCTGTCCAAAATTATCATTACCCGCCCTGCCCTACACGTCTACCTCCACCAGCACAGCCCCACCCGTTCAGCCGCACCCGTCCAGCCCCATCCGTCCAACCCAACCCGTCCAGCCCCACCCGTTCAGCCGCATCCGTCCAGCCCCATCCGCCCAACCCAACCCGTCCAGCCCCTCCCGTCCAGCTCCACCCGTTCAGCCCCACCCGTCCAGCCACAACCTTCCAGCCCCGCCCGTGCAGTCTCGTCCTGGCCGGCCTCTCCATGCCCCGCCCTGCCCAGCTCGGCCCCGCCCTTCTCCGTCCTGCTCAGTCCTTACTTTCCCCGTCTCATACATCTTCACCCACGCTCGCAGCTTCGCCCGCAGCGCCGGCGCTGGGTCGCTGCCTTCCATGCCAGGCGCGCCCCGAAATTTGAGTGCTCGTTACACGGCCGCCCGCCGCTATGTTGTCGGGCCGCGTCCTTTGCGTCCGGCCGAGGAGGGGGCGTTGTTTCAAGAGTGGTGCGCTTGTTAGTTCGACCGCCCTCCGCGCCCGGGTCGCGCACAACAGCGCGGCTGTTCCATGCGTTTTATTGAGAGCGTATACAACCTTTTTTGACTGTCGAGTGTTCCGGTTGCCGGGCGAGTCGTATCAAAATTCCGCTCGCCTTATTCTGGCTTCGTTGAAATAGTGTATACATTTTTTAGAATCGGGAGTGACATAAATTGGTGTTTTGCACAAAAAGGGAAACGTCGTTAAATACTGTAATTCAAAGATATTGTAGAGGTTATTAGCTTTAACCACTTCATTACTGTGTGTTTCATTGACATCGAGGTTTTTACCTAATCATGACAGAATTAACGTATGAAAAGATTTTTGAAATTGAATCGAAAGAAAAATGCAATCTGCAAAATGCAAATGTCAGAAATTATAACAATATCTATTCTTTCTACGACCATTTTTATTTTTCCTCTAACGGTATTTATTCCCTCTACTTTCAAAATAAAACATATAGAATTTCGTGTTCAGTACTAAAAGGTAAGTTAGAAACTTTACTGCATTAATACTTAGTCTGATTGGCAACGTTCTGAAAAATACAGCATCAGAAGTTTCAATTCGCACCAGTTTATTTTTCGCCCAGGACTGTGCTTTTAGAATCACATTTTTCCTTCTTGAAAGCTCCCTTCATTTACGAACCCTCCAGCGTCTGGTTTTCATCTCCTCCGATGGATACGCTTCGAAGCTGCGCCAGTGCAGCAACTGCAGTAGGATTGCCACCCATAAATCCACGCGGCCTTTTGCGCTGGACGCCGACGCCAACCAGCCAATGAATAAATAAAAGAAGCGCTGCGGGTGCTTTGACGCCAGGACGCGCGCGCGCGCGGTTGTCACATCGCATCGCGTTGTGTCGCATCGCGTCGTATCGCATCGCATTGCATCGCATCGCATCGCATCGCGTCGTGTCGCATCGCATTGCATCGCATAGCGTCGCGTCGGTGGCGTCGCGCGCGGCCACCTGTGTCGCCTCGCAGCGACACTCGTCAGCCTGGGTGCAGTGGATCGCGCCCACTGCGCATGCCCCGCGTAATCGCTGTGCGCCGCACAGGCTCAAAGTCCGGCCCGCGGGCGCACGTGCCCGGCAGAGGGCTTTCCGCCCGCCAGGGAAATGGATCAAAGGCCTAAAATATTGCAATTCACGTTGAAATAGCAAGCCTTTTATATTCGTTGTTTCATTCACCCCAAAAGCCGTGTACCCTGCTTTTTTTAAAATTATTTTTAATTTTGTTTTGTTTCCTCGCTGGAGGCTTGTTCTGACTTTCTAGGAAAATTTACTCGGATCCCAGATGTTTTTATACCGAATTTAGGACACTATGTAGTAATATATTTCAGGACTTCTCAATATTCATATACGTTGCTTTTTGTTGTTGTTTTTTGTTTTCCGAATCATGACATTCGGTTATTGTCGTATTTATGTGTTAAAACACTTGACATCGGCTAGTGATAATAATTCTCTGGAAATTGCTTGTGAAGTTAATTCTCATCAAATTGTTTTTTGTTGTTTGCTTTTTTCGACGGAGTAAAATTTCCGTTTCAAATCTAAAATGACCGATAATACGGACAGATAATTCCACTTATTTCATCCGCCTGCGTATAAACTGATACTTTTCAAAATAATTCTGACAAACGCATTCTTTGCGATCTATGCAGCGAATTTTATTGCCGATATTTTTCAAAATTAAAGTTAGTACCGCATCAGACAGTTTGTTACACCTTAAGACAAGATAATAATAAAAATTAGTTTCTCAAATGACCACACGTTATTAAATAAATGTATTAATAAAAAATAAAAACATATTAATTTCGATGTCAGTGATACTCGGTAAGATAGCTTCTCAACACAATGTTTTGAAAATACTACCGCAATGATGTCGTCGTAAACTCAGGCAGTATACCTCCGCGCAGTTTGGGCTTTCTCACAGGTAATACCACGAGTGCTTTGGAAATTGTCAATAAATTCCCGACTCGCGAAGCGAGGAGGGGTTTTGTCTGAGAATTTCCAAAACACGAGGGGTATTTAATAGGACTATTGCACGAGTGAAATTATGTCCAACAGAGTTCCAAAATGCGTCAAATATTAAAAATAATTGAAACCTTCGTTTAAATCAGAGGTTCTGTCATAGTACATTTGCGATTATTGGACATTGACATAGCGATCGATGTAAACAGCCTCCTAGGATAGTTGAGTCACAGTTTATGATCGACCAGTAGAGAGAAGCGGAAAGAAAAATCGGATAGAAAAGGCGATAAACTTTGCTCTGATTGGGTTATTTTGTATGTATAGTTAAACACTATTGGTTTTAATTTCTTGAGTTCTTAAGTGGAATAGCCAGGTGTATTTGGTCCGCGGGGGGGGGGGTCTTAGCTTTCCGACCTTATCCTGATCCTTCGTAGGCGCGCTAGTACATATGAACAATGGACATAAGGATACACCGGATTGCGATATAAACTCGTAGTCATGCTTTGTGCATTAATGGATTCAATTTTCTTACTTTGCTGTAGAACTCAACATAAGATCTGAACATTTTAAATTGAAAGTATAGTTATACTATGATTTAATTATCATCATAATTTCTAGCGATTGCACTTTACTTGCAATTCTATTTCTAAAACCATTTCATAAGTAAACTTAGAGATAACTACATTTCAATGAAACACAATATAATGAAGTGATTATGCGAATAGCATTTAAAATATCTTTGGATCATGTAACGAATAAAAGTGGCCCGTTTTGCCAGCTCGAAGCTGACCAGTTGTCCAGGTTGCTGCCGGTGTAATTAATTGCCACTGGCTTGCACTTGTAATAGCCCCTCCTCACTACCCAAGAGTCTTCAACTCTTCCACGACGAATCCGGAGGGCAGCTTTTCGCCACCTGGCTACCTGGACGGCAAGGGGCCCCCTCCCTCTTCTGACGACAATCACTTTGAGCTAACGATGACACTGGTAACCCGAACGGGAGTTTTCAATTCCCTGGTGGGATTTACGAATATTGTAAAACTTTACTGCTGACAGTCAAACGCTGGATCTATCCATGACTTGCGCCAAATTGTATTTTTGCTAGATCGGGATTCGTGTCCTGTATAGTTCTTCAACCATCGAAGATTGGACACAAATGTATTGTGTATGCATATTTTCGAGAAAAAATGGATACCCCATGCTTTGTTTGTTGATTTATTAATACTCTCCAAAGAGTGTCTGGAAACTGCTCGTTGACGATGAAAATTTGTTTAGAATTCATACTTAATTGATATCATTTTTCACTATTACAAAACTATTTTAAAGTTAAATTAGTCCGTTGAAGAGATTTAGCGGAGAAAAGATTATCTAAGTACAAACTTTATTCGAGAGTACGTCAATAATTTTATGAGTCCTATTAAGACAAATATATCGTGATTTTGTATTATGAGTAACATTACTATATTTAAATATGTTGTGTTTGCTTCTTATGAAGTTCCGAAATCAACTTTTGATTTATGCTTCGTAGATGGAGAGTGCTTCTTACATATTCTAATGGTTTAGGATAAGCTTTTCACATTAAAGTTACACCTTTAAAGAAAGCTAGTTAAAAATATTAAATTTAACAGAGGTAATTTAATACTATACAACAAAACTATTCCATCTGTCAAACAATAACTTCAAATAATATAATTTTTCCTACGGCCATCGATTTTTTACTTCCATAATGACAATAAATAGAGATAAAACAGGAAATGAGTGCATGTTCTAAAAATACAAACGTGTTAATTGCTTGAGGACATGTGTTTGAATTGAAGCGAACAGCTCATCACCACGTCGAAGCTATTTAATCTGTGATGGTTGTTCGCGAATCAGGGCTCCAGTGTGCGGGACTATTTGCGTTCGCCCTACGAGGTGGGGAATTTTTTTTCAACAAGTATTGTGGAGCGGAAATGGGTCAGCGATTTTCCATGTAAATTGCTTCTCTTCACGAAGCCCTGGCATCGCGTGCCTCGCTGGCCCGCCTGCAGTTGATCCGTGCTTCGCTGCCCTTTCCCTCTCTCTCGTCCTTGCTGCCCCGTTTTTTTTCATTCTCTTTTTTTTTCTGGCTCTTTCACGTCTTGTTGCCTCCTGCTTTTCCTCCCTAATGGATTTATAGGGTCTCGATTTGTCGGTCTGGACGTTTTCTAAATATTTGATGTGGGTCGTCCTCGATAAAATTGTGATTATTTTCTTTATTTTTCCTTTAACGTAGTACTTCATTGATCTTTCCATCTTCTATCGAGCTTGAAAATGCCTATATTCAGATAATGTAGTTGAATTTATTTAATCCAAAGATTTATTGCGAACTTTTTTATGTGTATCATCTCAGAACTTCCATGATGCTAAAAGGACACCTCCATCTCCACTTGAGTTTTGGAATTCTTTATGTCTTGTTTAATCTTTAAACTATTTCTGACATGTTCCTTCAATTTCTCACAAGTTCCTTCATTTCTTGTATGCGACATTTTCAAGAGGAATATCAGGGTTTTTAGCTGCATATTAATTACTAATACGCAAAGCTTTTACAGATATTTGAGACGATATGTTTGTCTTGTGATAAAGTGTATGAAAATAACTCGAGTATTGTCTGTGTGTTGCAGCGGCTGGTGTGGTACTCGCCAGACGAGGACGTGAAGATGTGCGTCATGAAGGGCAAGGACGAGGTGAGTGAGCGACCCCAGCGGGATGATGCGTCTTCACCCACCCATCATTTCGCGTACCAAACCCATCCCATGACTCCCGCTCATCTATCCCACACCTCCCACAATCTCCCCTCCCCAGATCTACCTCACCTTCAACCCCATATTCCCACCACCTCCTCCACCGCCTTATCCCCACGCCTACCCGTCTCCCACATTCCCCAAACCCTAATCCACCCTCACCTCAACAGCAGAGGTGGCTCAGTGCAATAATTGATGTATCTGCAGTGCCTCTGATCGGGAGGTTCTGGTCCCGACAGTGGCCAGATTTTCAACACTGGTTTGTTAGCTAGGTCGAATTTAGTCACTGCCTGGAGGAGAATTTTTGAGGCGACCGCACGCGATCTTTCCTTCCCCTTTCTTGTCCTATCCTCATCCCTTACACACACACACAGGCACTACACTACACTACACTACACTAACATGCCCTACACTACCACACATGCCAGGAGACCGGTCGGGAGCTTAGAGCTTGTCCCCACTGGGACGGTGCCCTGCTGATGGGAGGTACCTGGTTAGGGAAAAAACCCTAACCGACGCTAGGTCGGCGCCGGATCTCGCCATCCAGCGGGGGAAGATCACCACTTTCCATGGAAAACATTCACTATACGTACGAGACTAATGAACTTAGCCGTTGACGCGCTCGGAATCACAACCAACCAATCAACCAATCCCCACCTCTCCCTCATTTCAACCCAATTCCCACATCTAACCAACCGCCCACCCACCCCTCCCTCACATCCACACCACCCCTTCCCCGCGTACCTCCATCGTCAGCCCCGCCCCCAGCCGCTGGCTCGTGGTGGAGGGGGCAGCGCGGTGCAGCGCAACGCGCCGCCCAGGGAGACAGTCGGCTCCGCGGGCGCGGGCGGATTATGCAAAAACCGTCCGGCAAATAAACTAGGGATCCCGCGGCGCCGGGCAGCGGGCATTGTCTCGGAGCAGATGCCGTCTCTTTCCGCGACCTCCATCCAACCTCTCCTCTCCTCGCCCCGCACTCGCCGCCGTCTCTCCTTGCAGCTGGGATCTGGTTTGCATCCCCTCGGCTTTCATCCTGCCTGCGTTCGACCTCCCTTCTCTGCTATTTATATTTTTCCAACCGGAGTACGCGTTGTATGTAGGTCCAGAAAGACAATATCGCGTGTACTGAAAAAAAATTCCGGTAAGAAATAGTGAAGTAGTCGTAATTCGTGAACTATTATAGTGGACAAAAGTTTGGAATCTGATACCTTTGGAATCTCGTGATTAAATAGTAAGGTAATAAATATCTGAAAATAAATAACTAATCTTCACGTATCTAAAACATCGATAAATATTCAGTGAAAACGAAATTTACGTGATTTCAATTGGCAAAATACTTCTCAAGAGCTTCTTGTTCCCTATCGAAATTTGTTTTCATTGTAAAGATTCTATTAGTAAATTTCAGTATATCGATGATACTTTCTTTCGGAATCAACTTGAATAACATCCCCGCAATCGGTATCTTCTTCTCTTCATTCTATTAATTGAAGTTTTCGTGGACTTATGTCACTCTAGAGCAAAATGAATGACATTTTTAAGAAGTTGACGTTCAGCTCACATAAATAAGAAAATTGCGGGAGGAAAAGTTATAGAACGATAGAATTACAGTACTTTCTTAGAGACAACTAATTGTTACGTGTGTTTAGCGTCATCTATAAAATACAAGAAACACGACCAAAATGCAGAGATGACTGGATTGACTCGTTCCTGTCCTCTTCTCGTTTCGTCCTTGAAAACTTTTCTCCTTCACCGGTGCCATCTACGCTCTGGCGTGGCCTCCTCTACCAAACCCCGTCCTTTCGCGTTGCAGACAAAGACGTTCTCCCGGAGAGGGATTGGGCGGGAGCGGGGAGAGGCAGGGGAGGGACAATATCCTGCGAGGCACCTCTCGGCGAGCGGGCGCAACTGTTCCCCCTCCCCGCCCCTTCCCCCTCTCCCCGTCGATACGGGTGGCGCAGGGGAAAGGGACTTCTCTGTCTTAATTAAAAGAAAGATATGAATAAATCTCTCTAATTACGATTCGCGGGCTTTGCGTTTTAATCGTTTTGCATCGACGGCGAAGTTTTCTGACGACCTCAGCGGGATTCGTGGGGGGAGGAGGGGAGCCGGAAGTACGACGCGGGCGGGCGGGGAGGGAGGGGGAGGGAAGCGGAAGTACGTTTTTGCGCGGCCGGTCGCCGCCAAGGCGGTGCCTTTGTGCCCGGCCGCGCCGGTTCCCGCCGTCGCCGCTCCCCTGGGACAGCGGAGAAATAAGGCGGCCTGGTTTTTGGCGCCGGCTCTTCGTCGCCGTCGCCGGGCCGCGCTTTGTCCCGGGAGCGACCCGCGTTCCTGAAGAGTAACCCTCCGGCCGGAATTCCGCTGTATCGCTGGCGGAGGCAGCTAGATAGCTTAGGGCTCCGGTCCACGCTTTGTTTTTGCTCGTCGAAAAACTCAAGTTGTGTGGAACGCGTTTCGAACTTACGGTTTTCACACGTGCAATAAGTTTTAATGTGCGAAAAACTGCTCCTATAATACTTTGTTCTATCAGAATAGCTTCTTCTGGTTGTTGTTTTGAGAAAGTTACGCTGTTGTTACTTAAGGAAGAATTTCATCCTATTCATTGCATGTATAAATAAGCACTCGTTACATTGTAATCAATGTGAGAGATATCACGTAAGCACTAGTTACAATGTAGTCAACATGTAATGCAGTCAGTATAAAATTTGTGTCGTGAGTTTTATATTCAGTCACAACGTACGAAAATGCGAGCTAACTTGAATATACAGTTATTAAAATTGAGTTCTAGGAATGCAGTGTTCTTCAAATCTTGATCCAGTATTGACAGCGTAGAGTGCGGTAGAGTTTTTTCTGTTAAACACTTTACTCTGAAAACTTGATATAGTTTCTTTTTATATTTTCTTTATTCCATTTCCCCTCTGTTCGTTTAAGACTTTTTCTTCTCGGAAACAACCAGCATACTTCTGACAGTGTGTCTGACAAGAGTTGAGTTCCCTTTCCTTCGGATTTCCCTTTGAACTTCGTAAAACGTGGAAAATTAACTGTCTTATATTCAGTGTCGTAGATCGATAATGCTCTCTGCCCTCTCCGCATATTGATGGCAAGAAGAAAAATATATTCGTTATCCACTTGTTAGCGGTACTTTCAATATAATTAGTAGATGCGATAGGTTTCTGAGAACCGGGAAGGAGATTACAGGACACTATATGTCACGCGATAACAATAGACCCTGTTAATAAAGAGGATCTCCATGGCAACGAGTTTCATCGACCAAAGGAAGATTGATATTATTAAAGATCGTTAAGTCGAAGTAGAAATTGTGGAGAAGATGCACGACGAATTATGTATTGTACAAAAAGAAAATTAATTTTTTTGGTGGTTTATACTTTGTGGTGCATTTCCTGTGTAATATATCATCTCACGTCGCAAACATCAAATATTTCACGCCCGATGAAAAGAGATTGCAGTGATAAGTGAGAGAGCTCTCTGGCAAGAAGTAGGGCGACACGGGGCGCAGAGGCGTAGGCGACAACGTGCCGCGTTCGCTTGCGACTAGGAAACCTCGACGTAATTCAAGAGGGCTACGCAAAACCGCCGCGACAGAGAGACCTGGCGGCATCCCAGAGTGCCTGCGGCGTCCGCCGCCTCCGCCCGCGTCTCCACGAAACCTCCCACTTGCGGCGCGCCGCCGCCCCTGCAGTCTCCGCTGCGCCAGTCGCACCCCGCCTACTTCGAGGGTTCCCGAGCTCTGAGTTCTGAAGAGGTTTCCTAGTTAGACGTGATCTTTCTTAGATTGTTGGTGTGATCGTGATGTACTGATATTAACAAAATATCGCATAGTAGGTTAGGTTATGGTTAAATTTAGTAATAGAGGTGTAAGTGGTAAGATCAGTAAGTAGTCTGTGAAGGGCTTCTTACATTTAGTGGGCATCTTTAAAATAATATTGTACTAGTTTATGTATTTTAGGGCTCTTTATTGTATTAGATGTATAAGCGTGAAGAATTTTCCACCGTGCTTAATGCTCGAAACAAATTGATTAAATTATCTATCTGTACTAAAACTGTTCATGTGAAAACCAAACCAGTTAATCCAGACATCAGTGAGATTGATTGTTCTTTACCTCGATTCATCCCACCGTGTTTCTCCTGCGCTTCATCCTACTTCATTTTATTTAGTTCATTTTGTTTTTGACCTAGGCCTAGTTTTCAATAGGGAACCGCCACCGTGCGCATTCTGGGGGAGGGGCATGAAACTCTCGTTACCTTTCAAATGAGACCCCAACAATATCTCTATGTGATTTGGAGGCTTTACAAATAGCATCGAATGTTAAAAAAGTTAAAATGCTAAAAATGTACACAGCAGGTCGTAGGGGTGGGGAACCTTTCTGAATATTGGCCCGCACCTCAGACTTTTAAAGTGAAGCCCTAGGTGGTCTGGAGGTTTCATAATCGGTTCCAAACATCAGGCCCTTACGTATAATGATAAATGTTATAGTTTATTCGCCTATTACGAAATAAGTAGTAATACTTAATCAGTAATTCCATAAAATGAAGTAATAATATAATAATCATTGAGTTAAAGTATTCAAGCTAAGGTATTCAGTCATAATATAATAATTATTAACAGTAATCAGTATTTATTACCATTGTTTTGCTTCGTATCTTCGAATACTTTACTACGAACCTTTTTTATTGACCTCTGGATTTCACCATTTCCTACTCTATTATCCATCCCTTTCTTACCACATTAATTTATCATTATGTGCCATACTCGTTTTGCGCATCTCGCATCGCTTTATTGATCTCCTATTGTAAGACAAATCTTGATGGCTTTACAATCAAACTCAGTACATCGTTTCCTGCCCGAAATACGTTTTAAATTCTAAGACACAGGCACAACAAAAGTGGTCAACACTAACCTTTCTTCTTTAATCTTCTCCCATCTAAACGCATCCTTTTTCTCTCCTCTGTTTATATATCATTACTGATCTTGGTATGGAAGCCTTTGGAAACTAGCACTACTCCAGTCCTCGCCTCCAACACAGCTTATTTATACTCACCGTTGCCCGTGTGTCTGTCACCTGCAGTTGGCGACCTGAGTGCACGATGGCGAGCCAAGCCACATCGCACCCAGACGCTCGTGTCCCGTCGACTTGCTCCGTCCACACCGTCCGCGACGATGTCGCCTCGCCTCTCTCGCTCGACCTTCTCTCCGCCCCTATCACCTTCTGTATATCCCGCCTAACCCTGCATCACCCCGCCTCACCCCGCATCATCCCGCACCACCCCGCACCACCCCGCATCACCCCGCATCACCCCGCATCATCCCGCAACACCCCACATCACCCCACATCACCCTGCATCACCCCACATCACCCCGCATCACCCCACATCACCCCGCCTCACCCCGCATCTCTCCGCAACACCCAGCGACAACCCGCCCAGCAATCCTCATTGCGATTCATCCCGTTTTACTCGCAACACCCACCTCACCAACCCCGTCCCATTCATACCGCCCTACTCCTTACCGGGCCTCCCACTTCCTCTCCCCGCCCTATTCATCCAGTATCATCCCGCCTCAAGTCACCCCGCGCACTCCATTTACCGCAGCCCCTTTCCACCCTCCTCCTCCAGAGCCAACCCGACTGTCCTTGCAGACTCTGCATCCTCCTGCAACTCCGTGCACCTTCCAGCAATACCCTACACCTCCGCACCACCCTACCCCTGACTTCTCCGCCCGCCCCGCACCCGCTCCGCGCGTTCAGCCAACCTGCCACGCTGCGGTTTGCGGCTCTGTAGGGCAGGGCCGCTCGGCGCCCGCCAGCGCTTGTATATTATACAAGTGGTTTGGGCGAGGCTGGACGCCGCTGCCGCCGCCGCACGGCACGGCGCGGGGCGGCGCGGAGCGGCGCAGCACGGCTCGGACTGTCGAGGGCAGCGGCGGCGGAGGCGGAGGAGGGCAGACGGGGCGGACTGCGGGCGGTCGTGCGGGCAGCCTATCGACCAGGGGCAGCCGCAGTCGCCGCCACACGCACGCCCACGCAAACATGGCAGGCGGCCCGGGCGGCGGCGGCGGCGGGGCGGCGGGGCGGTGGCGGCGGCGAGTGAGGGAACTCCGCAGGCGGCCCTGTGAATAAATACAGGCGGCGGCATTGACAGAGCGCTGCAGGCGGCGGCGGCGGGCGCGTGGCGGGGCGGGGCGCTGGAGAAGTGACGCGGTAGTGATGGTCGCTGAGGCAGTGTCGGCGGCGTGTGAGGAGATGTGACGGCGACAGCTTGCAGAGGTTGGCAGGGGCTCCGTGTGATGTGGAGGTGAGAATCGTGCACCGGAGTTGCTGTTGAGGTTGGCAACAGCGCGTGGAGGATTGAGGTCGTCCGAGGTGGAAGTTGAAAGGACCATCTAATGTTGCCAATAAGTACATTAAATGGAACTGTTATTGTAAAGAGGGTTAGAGCAATGTGGGTGAGCCGATATGATACCGATGCCTTTTTGTAACAACGATTGAAAGGAGATCGGGTAGTTGGGTGAACGATTGACTATGGTGAATGCTGTGCATAGTATAGTCAAAGAGAACAGAAATACATGAACTAGGGATGAAGACAGTTTAAATGTATTACAAGCAACTCCAAACTATAAAAATAGCGAAAAGAAACACATAGTATGTTGTTGCATCAGCAACGATCCTTTTCTTCTAGAGGCCGTCGTGGTCGCTTGAAACAGAGAATTGCTTGATAGATCATTGCTCACTGTCACGTAAACGTAAATATGTTAGTGAAATTTCTGCTTTTATCAGGAATTAGAACGGAATGTATCATATATGAAACGCATTTGCTTAATAGTTACCGGGAGTTGTAGCTCATTACATCAATTGATGTCACTGAAGCGCCTCTGACCGGGAGGTCCTAGGTTCGAGTCCTGACGGCCGCAGGATTTTCGACACTAGCTTTTCAGCTAGGTCGAATTCAGTCGCTGTCTGGAAGAGAATTCTAGCGACCGGCTGCTCTGATCGGCACTTTTCCGTGATTTCTCCGATCAACAACAGACGAATACCGGAGCAGTACTCTACCAAACGGGCCACGGACCGCGCGTGATCTGTCCTTCCTCTTCCTTGTCCTATCCTCCCCCCTTACACACACACACACACACACACACACACACACACAATAACATGCACTACACTACCACATATTCTGGGAGACCGGTCGGTTGCTTAGAGCTTGTCCCGGCTGGAGCGGTGCCCCGCTGGTGGGAGAGTCCTTGTTTGGGTGAAACCCCACTAGCCGACGGTAGGTCGGCGCAGATCTCGTCATCCAGCGGGAGAAGATCACCGCCATCTCCCGAGGAAAAAAACATGCACAACACTTACTGGTCTACTGACCTAAGATGTTGACGCGCTTGATCTCATTAAACAACCAACCAACCTCAATAATTAATACTTACATCTCGTGTAGTTGAATGTATGACAGCAGCGGTGTTGATATAGCGATTTTATAAAATGGCTTTAACATTACGTAATGACAGGCCAACTCGCGGAGATCCGCCGTGCAGGGGAAACAGCCAACCGACAGAGCGGCGATGGACCGCCAGTGGCGTGGGCGAGGTGAATGGCGCGGAGGGGGCAGCGGCGGCGGGGGTGCGCGGTGGCCGTTTAGCGCACGCTGGCGCCGGGGTTGCGGCCGGCGCCGGGGCAGCGACCTCGCGCCCGCCGCGGCCGGAGGGACACGTGTGACGGCTGAACGCTGTGGGGCGCGGCGCGGCCCGGCCCGGACGCAGGGCTCCAGAGGGGACGCGTGTGCGATTTGAGCGGTCGGCGGGCTGCCGGAGCCGCTGTGGGCTTTGCGTGGCTGCTCGCAACACATGCACGAGCGAGCAGCTAATGTAGTGATGTCCGAACTCTACCGATGTGATTTTTTTACAAAACGTTGCTTCGCCCTGGAATTCTTATGCTGTACGTTGGGGAGTGTGCTAATGATAGGAAATGAGTAGAATGTTTTGTAGTAACAAGAATATTGAAAATAATTAATAAAAGAGAGGGTATTAACTAACACATCTTACAAAAAATAGTGTAAACTGTCTGTGTCAGTTCGTTCGCTCGTCTGTCTGTCTGGTCGTTACTCACTGTTAACGCTGTTGACACCTGTCGGTCCTCATTCCGGGCAAGAGCGCAGTCACCCGACGTGTCTTAAACTACTGGCAGGAAACAGACTTTCTGTTTCCTTCCAAAATTCAAGAAAACACGCAGTTTTTAGGAAGTTTAAAGTCACCTTCAGATGTGTAAATAGCCCATTAAATTCCACTTGATCAAAATTGATTGCCTTTATTTTTACCAGATCCTTGTCGGATATTCTTAAAGAATTTTAGAATCAAAGTTTTTGGTGGGTTTCAAGTCGTCTACATAGGTGATACGTTGTGAATTACTTTGCTGTCTTTCCCTTATAATATGAATCGTTATAATTTGTTTCAAAAGATTAATGACAAAGAAATATAAGGTTTTAATTAAACGGAAAAATTTTAATTACGTTATTTGTATCTGTATTGTATTTGTATTTGTATTTCTGTATCTTGTATGTCCGGAGATGTCGATAATATTTATTTTTATTACGAATTTGCATAGTACAAATAAACAACTCTACATAATTACCCACTTTTGGCGCCACGCTAAGCTATTTACTATTTTTCAGGCATGAAAACAAGAATGGGGTATGTAGAGTCGCCACCAGATAACAACTTTTTTAAAATTTATGTTGAATTTAAATGAGTTCAGTCATTGATACATACGTGTTGTTGTGCTCTCCGTTACCACAAAAAAAGTAGAATTAGCAATACCAAGCAGTTACAGTTCGGAAACTCGCAAGAATTAGGTGTCAGTTGTCTGTTGCAACAGAACAGAGTAATTCGTTGTAATCCGGTCACACAGTTTAGATAATGAAAAGCTTCGCAGGCGGAAGTTGCAAAATAAATCCGGAGGCGCAGCGACGGAGTGAATTGGAGGCCTTGGGGCGGAGGGGCCGCGGGTGCAGCGCGCTGCACGTGGAAACAGCGGACGGCGAGTGCGCGAATGAGTTGCCGCCACCTCCCGCCTGAGAGCGCTTTCAGCCGGCGCCCAGCGGAACTTTGAGTTCCTATTCGTGTCTGACGTCGGGGCTCTCATTTCCCTAATGGACACCCGGTTTGATCTGCGTCAGAATTCGCGGAAACATCGTTAACGACGGGATAACTGTAATGGAGATTAATGTTTTGTATTGCTGGTTAAAACCTCTTGTAGCATTTTTTTTTCTTTTGAAATTCCATTTTTCGCTAAATTCTAATACTCATACGTTCAGTTTCCCCTTCATCGAAGCGTATTTATTTTTCCCAGGCGATGACTCCATTTTCGTGAATGAAAGTGTCGAATTAACCAAACTATTTCGATTTGTTTTACGTCACAACTACTGCAATTCGATTACGTTCGTCCACTTGGTACTTTTGTCGCTGTGAAATCTTGTGTGCGCGTGCTTTTGTATCGCTGGCTGTCGGATTCAACCTCTGCTTTCACGCAGTTTGGAACTTCCAGTCGGTCGCCCATCGCCGCTGTGTTGTCGGCTCGTGACGCGTCGGACGTTCGTAACTCTCGGGCGGGCGTGAAAGGCGGCGGCCGGCGCCCGGCCAGCGGGGCCTCGTGGCAACTTGTGCGCCGCCGGTGGCGCGCGGGCGAGGAGCGTCGTGAGGCGCTTGTGTCAGACGGGGAGGGCGGGGAGAACGGTGTGGGGGGATGAGAGGTATCGAAGCGTGTGTTGGCGGTAGAAAGACGGCGAGAGGCGAGGTCAGCTGGGAAGCGGATGGACGGAATGGAGCTGGAGCAAAGGATGAGGCAAGGAGGACGGAGAAGATAAATGCCGTGAGGTGATGAACTAAACGCAGGGACGGGACGTCCCGCGCCGGATGCATGGAGGAAGGAGGGAAGGGGACCGCAAGTTTGGTAAACTGTTGGTGGGTGGGGTAGGGGGAAGAGGGGGTATCGAAATGGGTGTTGGTGATAGACGGCAAGAGGCGAGGTCAGCTGGAACAAAGAGGGCTGGGAAGCGGATGAACGAAGAGCGTACATGGAATGGAGTTGGAGCAAACAGAATGAGGCAAGGGAGACGGAAAAGTTAAATGCAGTGAGGGGAGACACCAAACGCGGGGTCGAGGATAGCTCGCGCCGGCTGCGTGGAGGAAGAAGGGAAGGGGACGGCAATATTGGAGAACCGTTGGAGGGTGAGGGAGGGTTGAAAGGGATATCGAAACGGGTGTTGGCGTTAGAAGGACAGCGAGAGGTGATGTCAGCTGGGTAAAGTGGCCCGGCGAGGCGTATGGAATGGAGCTGGACTAGAACAAACAGGATGAAAGGAGGAAAACCGGAGCATAGTGAGGTGCGATGAGGCATGGTTATTCGCTTGTGCCAGACGCGGGGTAAGAGTCGCCCGCGGTGACGGAGAAGAGAAAGGAAGACGGAACGCATGTGGGCGAGACGTGGGGGGGGGGAGAGAAAGGGATATCGCGCGGGCGTTGGCTGTAGAAAAACGGCGGGAGACGAGATCAGCTGGAACGAAGAGAACTGGACACTGGCTAGACGGGACGTGTGGAGAGTGGAAAAGACTGAACCAAACGGAAAGAGGCGAGGGAAAGCGGAGAATGGTAAGAACGAGGTAAGGCCAGGCGTTCCGCAAGGCCGAAAGCAATCCGGAAGATGCCGAGCGAAGCAACACGGACCGCCCCTGATCGAGGCAAGAGAGAGGAGAATTGCGTGAAACGGCGCGGGAAGCAGAAGGAGCGGAAGAGAAATAGAATAAAGCGGGGAGGAGGTGAAACAGGGAGTGACAAAACGTGGGAACACTGTTGGATGAAGCGGGGCGGCAAGAGGCCGCGCGAGGCTCGAAGCGCCGCGCGGGCGGGCCGAGCCGGAAAGGGGGCGGGTCCGTGAAGGGGCGACGCGTGAGTGGGCGGAGGGAGGCGCGCGTGAAATTTGATGCCGCCGCGCGATGTTTCTCCGAAAGCGGTCGAACGGACGCGAGCGGTTTGTCGGCATTGTGCGGACGGCTGAGGAGTTCCGGGAAGAGGTAGTCGCGCGGAAGACGCTCAATAGGACGTGAGGGCCGCCCTCGCTTCTGGACGCTCGACGAAGGCTGAGGAAGGGTAGAGGGTGAGGGATTCGCTCTATCAGCGAGGCCGCAGGAGCCGGTTTGCTCTTCAGACGCGTAAAGTAGCCGATATTCCTGTGTGGAGCCCTCGTGTAGCTTCTGTTGTGTTATGACACCCGGTTGCGGAAAGGTCTTCAAAAACTTTGAGGTGAGAATATACGAGTTACGCGATAAGCTGAGCTGATAAAAAAAGCGTTGCCTTGTATTGAGTCTCTGTTTCGCATTCACCCTGTTTCTTCCCAACGTGTAATCTATACTTTTACAATTAAATATATTTATATTGTATCACTTTTTTATTTTAAATTTTTGTTGTTCCCGATAAATTAAATTCCACATTATCTAAATTATCTTCCGGTCGGATTAAATAGAATATTTTTGTTTAAAATGAATGGGTTTATTTCGTGTGTCTATTGCAATATCTATTGTTACCAAATGATAATGAATTGAGAATCGAAAAACTCCAGATCACTATCACTAGAAAACTTCTATTTTATCGTTTCTGCAAACAAATCATTTTTACACACATCTTCCACCCGATTTCGTATTGTTTAACGCTTCTGCCGCTTTATCTGTTGCATACTAGTGTGTGCTATGAACTGTGGATTGCGATCTTGGAAATGGCATTTTTGTTGCTACCTGGGTTGTCGTATTCTGTGGCAACATTGGCATATTTTCCACAGAATTCCTTTCACGATCCTCTCTTTACGATATTAGTTTCTGCGCCATTTACTTTTATGAAATGCCTTTCCGGGCTCCATATTCAATGTATATGAGGCAGCGACCGAGGTTTTGAGAGGAGCTTAAAAGAGAACACGCCAACCTGTAGTTTGTGAAATTCATAAATAGTGTTTACAAATGGAATGACTCTTATTGAAGGAAATCATCAAATATTGAACTACGAGTAATGTCCTTATCGTTCTTTCGTACAATCATCATCAGTTATTCGTAAATGTTTTTTTGGAGAAGTTATAAAAAGTTTAAAAAGTTTTAAAACGTATTATTTCGGGGCAATTTTCGTTTTTTTTTGTTTGTTTTTTTGTTTATTGTTGTTGTTTTCAAAACACAGTTCGTCTTCACATTTATGGAGACACTGTTAAAAAATAAGCGCAGTTATGTAGATTGTACGTCTACAGGTATCCTCCTCTGTGACCACGGAGGAGAGAATAGAAGATGGCTCTCTTAAAGCATTTTCTATTGCTTTCGTTTATTTTTCCTTCCTGTTCTTGTTTTTTTATCTGCTTCGTATTCTAGTCTATATTATTGTATTACCTGCTTATTACATACTCTCTGCCAATCAAGACATTGTAAGTTATCCGGAATCGTTAAAAAAATTTCCTGTTAATAAAATATCGGTATTTACGAACACATTTTATTTATGTAAATATTTTATCACGAAAAGTAAACTTATATTTTAAATCATCTATGAAAGTTTGAAATGAGGCAGGATAGTCTAAGCTCAAAAAAAGATTACCTTTTATCGCAATAAGCCGCAAAGGCGTACTTGTTGCGAACTAATAGCATCTGAAAGCAAGTGTACACGCTTCAAGGGCCGACTCGTTATCCTTGGAGCCGATTCACATCGCCCGGTTTTCTGCATAGAAACGCCCCAATTACACTCGCCGTGTTAATGCCAGTCGAAAGCTCTCTTCCGCGCTCCGCGATCCGAGTTTCGTCGTCGCTCCATTGATTTCTCGTGTGTCGCTTTGGCTTTTTTTTTTTTTTTCTCGCTCGGAGGCAGCTCCGTCTCTCTCGGCCGTGATCTGCCTCCTCGTCTCTTCTCGACTGAGGATCATCTCGTTTCGATTCTCACCTCGTTCAGCCCGGTTGGAAGAGGATTAGTTTTATCCTGGGCGAAGCCGCTCCGATCCTACTCGTGAAGAGATATCCTACACCTGGAGCATCCTTCGTTTTGGGTGGGGTTGTTTGTCTCTCTGCTTTGCTGAGGACGTTTTTGTATTTCATGTGTGATTGACAGTAGAATATATTTTGTACACTGCAAGAATACGTATAAAACTAAAGGGTTTTATATATCTCCTCTTGGTCATATAATTCGCCCTTTTTTTGCTGAATCGGAAGGTATTTTCGTACTTCTTTCATCCTTAAAAAAGTCGGTCGGAGATACGATGTATATACGATGATTCTTTGGCTTTAATCGGATCAGAGCTTCTATCGTGGAGCTCCAAAAATCGGGTATGTAAGGATGCGTTATAAGAGAAAATATAGGTTACGTTGGGTGACTTAAACAGAAAGCAGGTTGCTTAAGCATGACTGACGTACAACTACTCTTCAATACCAATCTCTGTAATCTGATAATAGATGCGTAATGAACCATGCCCACAGACTATATTTTTATAAAATATCAGTTTTGCCAACTTTGCGAAATCGCGCGTGAGTTTTCATAAAATCGCTTGCAAGTTTATAAAACATTAATATTTAATTGATTACTTGTTCATCACGGATGTTTTCCACTACACTTTGATCCCCGTTTAAAAGCAAAGATCTATTAGTCGTGATACTTCCCCGCGCCGATATCTTTTGCGCAATTTGCCTGAAACGATAGCTACCCCTAGCGGCGCAGCGGCCAAAGGTTGTCAACCCAGAGGAGAGAGTATTCACTCAGCCTTCCATTTAGGCGGCCTTCACGCAACGGATCGGGTCCAGGGCCAATGCGGAGACCTCATTTCGGCGACCGCGCGCTTGTTTGAACGGTCGTCACACGAGAGGCAAACCGAGTTACCGCCTCCTCACTAATAGAGAATGCGTGTGGCGTGGGCCTGCACGTCACAGCGAGATATTTGCGAATGCGGGGAAAGCGCTCAGTGAACTACCTGCCTTCTCGAAATAACTGCCACGACGTCACTTCAACAGAAGATTACCGCAGTATGTACACTTAGCACAAAGGAAATGTTGCTGATGAGTACAATTCTCTGAAAATGGTTTTAAAATAGACGAATGTAGTGTAAGAAGGAGCGGCACCGTTACTAGAAATTTGCGTCCTGGAAATCAGGGCTCATGAATCCATTCTAGCTGTAATTGTCTATCACATAATGAAATCTAGACGCAGTTAGAATACATAAACGGCAACCATTTAAATATTATTTGATACTAAATTTAGAACCTAATTTTTGGTTCAGGTAAAATGATTTATTTTCGTATTTAAGTAATTTCAGGTTATTACTTGTCCAATAATTTGATTGTTACTTTACTTGTTTCCATTTACATTTAATCATAGAATCATAACATAAATACAAAATTATATTGAAGTAGTTTTCGTTTTGACAATGAGACCACAGAAACTTAGATGCTCATTAAACGAAAATTATGTGAAACTAGAGTAATAATATAGAGAAAATATTAATCATATCGCAGTGTGCAGAGATAACTCTCAATAAATTTAACGTAGTTCCTGAGTCCAGAGCCGGAGATAGCGCGACCGTCCCTTTTTTCGAACTAAATGATTCCTGCGCGATTTATAACGTGGCCGGGCGCGGTGATTGCGAAGCGCGGCGGGGAGGGGGCGGGGCGGGGTGGGGGAGGTGGGGGAGGTGGGTGTGGAAGCTTCCGCGGAGCGCGCAGAGCCTGTCGCAGCGCCGGGCTTCCGGTTCGACAGGCGGCGCGCGCCTAATGGAGACGTATGCGAGCGCGCGCCAGCGCCCGTCCACGGCCCGACCCGCCCGCCCAGCGCTCAGCTGCGGCGGAGGCGGGCGCGAGAGTTCTTTCTGTGGGGGCGACGCCTCACGCACCCAGCCGCGTGGGCGTTGCCCCTTTCTGTTAGCCTTCACGCGACGCCGGCCGTCACCACTCGTTGATGGGTTTCCGACACTACCTTGATAGGGTCGACGAATTTATCTCCCGTCTGGAGGAGAATTCCAGCCGGCCGCCCTGACCGGTTGTTTTGTGTAGTTTTTCCTATCAACACTAGGTGAATGCTGGAGTAGTACCCTAATAAATGGGTCACGGATCGTGCGTAATCTTTCATTCCTCATTCTTGTGTTACCTCTCTCTTTACACATGTGTTTACATTTATGTGCGCTACAGTACCACACATATCAGGGATGCTTTGAGCTTAACTTGGCCGAGTCTGTGCTGACGGAGACACTTGGAGGAAGGAAATAGCCGGAAGCCAGTAGGTCTGCGCCGGATTCCACCTTGCAGCGGAAAAGGAACACTGGTAATCTCTCGGTATATAACATGCAGTACACTTGTGGGAATAGAAACCAGAGCAATTTACTCGCCTGGAAAGAAAATAATCGAATCGTCACCTTGCTTCTTATCTCTCGTCACGCCCTCAGCTACCTCACCCCTGATACTCCTCGCCACCACTTGCCCTTCTTCTCCCTCTCATCGGACGTTTCACGCTAGACATTTCGAAGACGCTAACCATCTCCCGTATCCCTTCAACCACTCGTGCTATGGAGTCACTTTTCGTTGTTTTTCCATCCCGTCTCGCCCTACCTTTTCCGCAACCTCGCGCCGAAGGCTAACCTGCTCTTCTCCGCAGTCATTCAACTCTCCGTCCTACCACTCGTCAACTTGTTCCACTATTTCACGGCTTTCTATTTGCCTTTCGCTCTTTACCGTCTCGACCCGTACAGTCTCGCGTTGCACTTTCCGGATCTGCCCTTCTCTTCCGTTCTCGTCTCGTTTCCGCGCTTAATTTATTTCTTCTTCCATTTCTTTAGGCTTGCGTCTTTCACAAAATTCTCACTTTTCTCCAAGGTTTATTTCTTAACTTCTGTCATTTTTGGCGTTTGTTGTCTTAGCTAAATGAGGTCCCTTCTAGTCTTCGTCGTATGCTCTTCTTCGCAAGCTGTATAATCCTTTCCTTAGCTGTATTTTCATTTTACCTTACTCCTCAGCCTGATTTACGCTTCGTGAGCAATTTCTTAAGTGCTTGTTCCTCACTATGAAATCTCCTACGTTCTCTCAATCTGCTTCACTCCTTCTTTATTGCACATTATACACGTTCGTCAGATCACTCCTGTTTTAACGCATGCTCTCCAATTAATTAACAACTTAACTTGCCATTCACCCTTCCGAAATATCGCTTCTCCTGGATCGTCTAGGTATTACTCCACCCTCTTCCTTTCTTATTTATCATCTCCTTATCCAATTCCTTGTCACTTGGCTGTCTCCTTCATCTCGTGATCACTTATCATCGCTAGCAGAACTATTTACGAATTTTTGGGTAATTTTGATATTTTTGTCTAATATATTCTGATTTCTGTGATGTATATTCATTATATTATATTATATTTATTTGTATTTAAGCGTTAATTTAAGTTTCAAATCTCTTTCGCGGAAGGGGCATGGATACTTAGCAGAGATTCTTACATTTTCTCGTAACACCTACAACCAGAACTCATGATGGAGTTTCAATTTAATTGAAGGGACACAAAAGTGTGAAAAAGCTGCAGAAAACCCACAATATTTAATCCTGGACAAAGACTTATTTGAAAATTTCCTATTTATTTATTGTAAACTAATATTAAGAAAACACATCTCATTAACATATCTGTCATAGAGGGTGAAAGAAGGAAGGAATATTACGTCCAGTTTGTAAAATAGACTGAGATATTATTGCACCAATCAAAAACTGATTGAAAAAGAGATGCCAGTGGAATATTAGATATATTAAATAATATATTAAATAATAAATTGCGGACTCACCACAATCACAATAAATTCTGGAAGTGTTCTTCCCATCAGTTGTTTCTCAGTGGTCTGGTTGCTACCAAAGTAAATGCAATTTTTAAGAGGAGTCCCTGATTCCGCTCAGTTCGAAGAGACTTTACCGGCGTACTGTACTAAACATTTGTACACGATTGTAGGAAAGCTGTCATTAATTTATGGCGTGATTGCTAATAATCTATAGTTAGTACATGTAAATCTCATTTCAAAGTGAAGAAAAATGCTTTATACAAGTATTGTTAATAAATTATATTATGAAAGAAGCCCTGATAACATGTCACTTGCTACTGAAAACGTAAGCCGCCTCCGCTGACCCCTTCGCGGCATTTCGACCGTGGGCCAGCCCGCTACCCTCCTGGGTAGTAAGTATTAATAAGCATTTAAAGTAAATTTAACTAATAAGTAATATTATGAAAGCAGAAGCTCTGAGAACAGGTCACTTGCTGCTGAAGACGCAAGTCGTTTCCGCTGATCCCTTCGCGGCATTTCGACCGCGGGCCAGCCCGCTGCCCTCCCGGGGGCGCCCGCGGCGTGGGCGTTACCTGCCGCGAAGGGCGCCCCGCGCTGCGCTCAGCGGCAGGGGGCGGGGCGGGGCGGCGCGAGGCGCAGCGGCTGTGACGGATATCTCTTCGTTAGCGGCGCGCGTCGGGTGCTGCCCGGGGCCCTAATGTGTTGAGTAATTGCCGTTCATATTTCACTTACCGTGACGAAGCCGCCAGCGGGCCGCTGCTACCGCCGCCACCGCCTCCCGCGCCGCGGCTATGAAGATTAATGCGTCGCTGCTTACTCGCGCAAGAAGCAGCGACGGGCAGCGCACCCGCGCCCGCCAGACTCCCCCGCCCCCGCCCCCGCCCCTGCCCCTGCCTTCGGCCGCCCCGCCAGCGCTCTCACCCCGCCAGCGCTCCCGCTACCCGCCAATGTTGGCGTGCCTGCGGCCGGGTTCAGCTCTCGTACCCGACCGCACACCTATCCCGGATCACGCTCCCGTACCCGTCCACGCTCTTGTATCATCCCTACCCGGCTCTTCTATAGAGCGATTTTCCTAAGGATGAGCCAAAGTGACAGCTAGTGCTAGCAACATAACTGAAGGTTCTTTGCTCGTCGTGCCTTTGAGCCCATTAGACTCCCTTCCCGCATTCGTTCGTTTACAGTTGGCTAACTTGGAAATGGCTTCGACGCTTCCTTTTGTGATGTCCTCGTCCGACAAAAATATAGTGCGCCACGAGAAATAATTGAAATTAGGAAGTGCGGTGTTATGTGCTCTTCTGTAAAAATTCTTTTTTTCTTTATATATTACATTGAGTTTACTTCTTGTATGTTTATTATGTTTATTTTAAAACCGAGACTTGAATGCGAGATGCGTACCGATGCACGTGGTTCCGGCCTTTAAGCTGTTATGTAGCGAGCTCTGATTGAGAGCTTTCAATTTACATTCGTGGCAGGTTTCTTTTACTGATTGTGAGAGCATGTTAAGAGATTTTCCATATACGTAATTAAATTTAAATCTTTCCCGGACTCGCGTACGTGCATATACCTCAGCGAAACAGAGCTGTTTTCACAGGAGCAATTAGCACTTTACGAAGGGGCGTGGCTGAACAGCTGTCGCGGCGGAGGGATACTTCTCTGAAATACATGTGATGTTCACTTGTTTTCGCGAACTTTCACTTTGGCTCATCCTTAGGAAAATCGTTCTATATCGGATCACGCTCTTGTATCCGTCTACGTTTCTGTTCCATGCCGTGTTTACCCGACCATGTTCCCGTACCCGACTACACTCCTATAACGGACCACGTCTCCTTCCCCGACCACGGTCTCGTATCCGTCCAACCCCTCCTGCTCCTGCATCTGTCTTAATCTAATTCGAAATCGCTTCTACATCCGCTTGCCTTGCCATCCACGCTTTACGGCACCATATTCCCTTTCCTACGCCCTGTATGACGTGTAGCAGTCAAATCATTGCATGCCACCAATCAGTATCATTTCCGATTTAGCCACTGCAACCCTCGTCATTATTGATGTAACTATTACTTTTACCGAAGCTACAACGGGTAGTATCTTCATCACGGAGTTTCTACCGACATAACTCGTATTCCGAACTCTATTACGGACAACGGCGTAGTACTTCATTTCATCTCGATACCCTAAGCATACTATGTTGCCTCGTCTCTGCCGCCGTTTACCTCGTATCTTCCCTGGAAAACTTGCGTCCTCCGCTCTGACCATCATCGTACTCCACACGCTTGGATAATCCATACACCGTGACATCCTTTCATTCACTTCAATGCACATTTTTCTCTTGCCCTTCCGTTTCTGTACGACTGTATATGTCAAATGCCGCCACAAAGTTGTTGCCATTTTCTCCTTTATTTTATAATTGAAGTGTTGTTTCACAATAATATAAGTATTAACTACTAGATTTATGGAAAATTTGGGAAAATTGATATTCAAATGTATTTATTTAAGGTATTTTGAGCATCAAGTGGTGTTCGATTACTCATATATTGTTCTGAAAATGATTGGACTGTATGCATTGATCCATTTAAAATTATAAACTTAGTAATCTTGATTTTGGTCCTTATAACCGTGTACATTCAAATAAATGTTTCAATTGCGCTCGTGCGGTGCGTTTAGTACTGAAATACGTACGTAATCGCTGTCGTTGATAAAATTAGGTGAGTGCTGAAAGCTTCCCGTTCTGCATTTTCATCGCCCCGGTTGGCAACACCTCGGCGCGTAGACAGGGCGGTCGTCGTTCGGCGTGGCTCTGCCCGCGAACGCCCCCTCGCAGCCGTATTTCCATTAGGGCTGCAGGCCGCGTTTGGCGGTGTTGGTTCTCATCCAGCAGATGAATGGGCCGGGACCAGGACAGGTAGAGCACAAGAGAAAGTACTGCCAGTGTGTTATGGCGGTCTATTGTTCGAAAGATCTCCCTTCGGGGCGTTTTATGCAAGTTCTCTCGCTCACTCTCTCTTTCGTGGAAGTGAGATGCGCTGCACCAACTGAATACCTTAACAACGAAATATGCTATATTCCTTCCTGCTACGCCTTCTATCGTTTTGTTCGTTATTATATTTGAAAAGAAATAATTAGAAATGGCTAGCGGGAAAATAAATCCATTACTTTAGATACAACACAGAATGTTGTTGGATAATGTTGTGACTATTTTCTGCTGTTTGTTGTATTAAGCTTATTTTGTCAATTCAACAATATTTCACAAATGATTTTCAATTTTTTTTCGCCGCTAATGAAAGAAACAGAATGTTTTTCGAACCCGTTTTTTTTTTCTCAAAATTATATATCGTCGGATTGTACCGCAAAACAAAACGACTGGCCAATAGGGGAGTGTAAATACGAATACAGTCGTTTTCGTTCCCCCCCCCCTCATTGCAATGAAATTCTCAGCGCGAAACTTCGGGTCGAGATTCGGTATCGTGCGTATTGCACCCACTTTGCGCCGCTTTCATTTATTCGAGCTCGGTCCTCCCGACCTCGTAACCGGCCGCCGGATTTTGTTTTCGCTCGTCGGCGCGGCGCGGCGCGGGGCGGCGGCAGCGGCGCAAACGCGAAACTGCGCGCGCGGGGCAACTTCCCGGAAGCTCCCGAGTGAAACCTTTCCGAGCGCGTTCTCAAATCTCACCGCGCACGCAGTGGGGTGCGATTATGAGGCGCCCGCGACGCGGGGTTTTTATCTGCACGCGGGGATCCTGCGATTATTCGAACGCACCTTTCCCCGCGTGGCCGCCCGGCGGCGGAAAAAACGTGGGCGAGGGAGGGCGTTTGCCAGTTGGTTGCGGCGGTTGCGATGCGCCGCGTTCCGACCGCACGTAGGAGAAAAGCGCGGTTGGCCCGCTCCGCTCTGTGGACCTGCGGTGGTCGTGTTGAAGGAAGAGAGCTCAATAGAATTGGCAATGGTGTAATAGGGATTTTTCAGGGAGTGAAGTTGTATGACTATAGGTGTAGTGTCCAGCCAAATCGTTTTATTATCAAGATATTTTTTTATTTACGCTCAGTTTAAAAGTTGTTTTTTTTTTGACTTACAGTTAACTATAACGTATTCAGTGGAGATATTTGTTGAGTTTCGTTACTACGTAAAATTAATAAAAAGTATACTTGTGAATACGCTTCGTCTTTTTCTGGTAGAGTAGATGAAGACCCGTTGCATCCTTTCTCTCCTACTTGAATGTGTCACTGAAAATAGCCAAGTACCGTTCCAGTCATCCGGCTTAAAATATTCTTGCTCGAATATAAATACGCTTGTATTATTGTACACGCACTTTCAGTATAATCACATCCAAAAGGAAATAGATAAACCAAGATATGTAATGTGTAGAAAGACTTACGGAGACGCGTTATACACATGTGATGAGCAAAAATCATTCACATTTACTATCTCAATTTTTGACTTGCTTGCTGGTTGCTGGTCACTTACTAAAAAATTATACATATTTTTACTTGGCACGTTTTCTTCCCAGTTATTTAAAAGGAGAATGCAAATCATTATTTCACACATTTGGACTTAAATGACATTGTGTCGTTTGTTTCGCGAAGTACTTTATACATTCGAGACTAAACGTTCCTAATTGCATTCAAAACTCCATGAATATGTTGATTCTTGAAATTTAAATGTAAAAGTAGTATGAGATATTTTCGATTACTCAAAATAAAATCGTTATGATAAATAAATGTTTTTAGATGCTTGTATAAAACTACTTTCTCCAAACAATAGTGTAAGGAAAAATAATAATTTTTTTTAATAAAAAGAATCTTTCATTGACTACCAGTTTTATTTCTGTTGTAAAGAATCCAAAATTATGAAAGTATCCATCTATTTACTGCTTAATATCTTGTATGGGAAAACACTCTACTGGAGCATTTCATTTAGCTCCGCCTTTGCACGGTGGCATCTGTAGGCCTGCTGGCGAGCGCACGCGATTTAATTGGGTAATTGCTTTCTTTCTAATTGGCAGAACTCCCGACTGCCAGATCTGCTCTTCCATTTAATTTCAAATTTGTGGACTGGGGAAATTGCCTCCGAATACTGGCAACAAGCGCGCAATTTCTGTAGGATTCTTCTACATTTTGTTAATTAACAAAATCCTTTCACCCGTTCTCAGACCAAGTGGAACATGCAACGGTAGGAGACGTTGTCCCCAAAATATCTCATTTGACACTTATGAGATGTAGAAGGCAATCATGCAAAACTTTTAGATTATTTGAAACATCGAAGTGATTACCATTTGTAGAAGAATATTGTAGAAATAATCTTTGACAATATTTCATTCATCATTCAACGAGATAACGGAAAACCTCCCTCCGGCATTTTCACCGGCGTGACTGTGTGTCTGTAGAAAGAAAGCACGCGATAAGTCCCCACGAGTGGAAATTATCTAATGATTGCAAATTAGAACATATTTTCCAGTCATACATGCATTCAAAATTAGCATGAAAATTCGTAATCTCTCCTGGGAAAATGTACTGTTTGCTTATCACCAAACAATTAAATACACGAATGAATGAAGAGATTCGTTCTAGAGGAGCATTTCGAAATAGAGAGAACGGCTATTGCGGATATATTGTTTAATCGGGACGCAGTTTTTAAATAAAACTTAGACAACAAACCAATTTCTACCATTGCAGACAAGTTGATGCACGATCTGCGTTCAGGATGAAAACTCACACTATTGAATTCAAAAAGAAGCATATCTTGCTTCACACTAACAAAGTTTAGTGAAACATTTTCTCTTTGTTTAAAATTGCTTCTTTCACAACTATTATTGCAACAGTTACATTCGAGTTAGTATTTAGTCACAATTCGGTTTCCATTCCTAATCAAGTTTAGGATTCTTGACTAAATAGCCTGTTCCATTCCTTCTCACTACAATCTAGTAACGCTGCACCAGTAGGTCCGCGATCTTAAGCAAAACCACCCACTGCCTTGTCTCGCCGCCTCCCGCAGTCCTCTACCCCCTCCCTTCACTTTGCAACCGCTCCGCCACCTCTCACTAGACAATTGCACTCAATGCCGCACCCCACCTGCGCTCACGTACGCCGACACAAGCGCGCGTGCCAGCACCCCCGCCGCTACGACACACGCTCGCAGAGCCCACACCACAGCACCTCCACGCCCCCCGTGTCCTCCGCCACCATCGACGCTGCCACCGTCACCCCCCACCGCTAACATCGGGCTTGCCACCGCCCCTACCAACATCGCCTCATCCCCCACCGCCTCTACCCCCCGCCCACCGTCCCACCACCACCACCACCGCCACTGTCCACTCCCTACAGCTGCCATCCCTTTCTCCATCGCAACCATTGGGGTTGCCACCACCCCTACCACCGTTCTTCATCGCCCCTACCGCTACCACCACTCCGCCCCCGCCACCACCACCAGCACCACCGTCCACACCTATACCGTTGTTATCCCCACCGACTCCGCTTCCATCGCCTTCACCCCACTGTCTCCCACTACCACCACCACTAACTTCCCGCCCCTGCCACACACACCCCTGCCTCTTCCTATCCTCAATCGCTTCCACCTTCCCTTCCGACCCATTGCCACAACCACCACTTCCTCGCGTTGCCGCCGCCGCACGTCGCAAAACGGAATAACGCGCGATTCGCGTTAACGTGGTTTTAACGCAGTGCGGGCTGGCGCCGCCGCCTTCGCCGCCACGTTATCGCCCCGGCGTCGCTGAATGCTAAGTGCGAGCACGCGTGCCGCCGCCGCCGTCGCCCGCAGGTTAATGAAAGATTAATTAGGGGCCGCATTCGAACGCAGCGTACTTCGCCGGCTGCAGGAATTGTAAACACGCAACGGCGGCGGCGGTTGCGACGGAGGCTGCTGAATAATCCCGCTTCGGCGATGCGCTCTAGAGTTGGTAGCGGAGACGATGTGTGTTCGAGCCGCGTTGGAACGGGGAGGTGGTGTGGGTTCGGTACGTGGTGTGTGTGCGAGTGTGTTTGTGTGTTCGCGGAAGAGTACACGGGGAGGAAGCTAGAATGCGAAATGGTTCGGAAGTGTTTGTGATGCGGGGCAGGAGATCGGTGCGGGGCGTGGAGAGGATACGGAATGAGGTCCTCCGCTCAACTCGCGAGATTAGTCTGGGAAACTAGACCCAGGGAGCCGGCTGGAGGGGGACGACTGGGTACGTTCTGAACGTACAGTTGCATTTATTGCTTTTTTGCAGAGATTGCGGTAGTTGTTGGGAACTTGTGTAATCAAACTGAGTTCAATAATATTTCGAGATTTTGTGCGAAAAACAATTCACTTCGAGTATTAAGTAATTCCAATTTGCCTTCATAGGATCGATGTTGAAGTCTAATCGATGTTTTTGAAATGCAGCAGAAAATCTAAAACAAGGAATCCTTCCATTCCAGCGAAAATACTAACAACTATGCTTAGTTTTATTTCCATGTATTTTATGACTTACTTTTCCTCGACAGCTTCACCACCAAAAACTCAATTTTACATTCGATTTGTGTATTTCTACACTTCAGAAAATCTATTCTCTACAAACAGTTTATTGCCCACACTGGCGGTTTACTCTTACGAGAACACTTCATTTACTTCGCCAATACATAATATTGTTTCGATGTTGACATTCCATTCTTCTTAGCGTTCTTCTTGTACTCGCTGCCCCCTTCCTGTACGGCAATCAATTGAACCCCTCTTCGTTGTATTGTTAATTCTTCTTTAATGGCTCGCCTTATGTTGGTTCTCAATAATGATACTGGGTTTCTTTATTCCATGTTCAGAAATCGCAGCTTCTAACGCTGCCTCCTACCACTGTACAACATATTCGACATGACCGCCTCTGTCAACGGCCATCACACCAATTTTAGAGTGAACGTTTCTGTCTGCGACCACACAGATCAACGTCATTAGTATACGTTAATTATAACTGGTAATTGTTCTCATTGCTTTTCGTAATTCATTGTTTACTAGAGCTTATAAGAAGTGCATTAGTAATGTGGTGTTCACGATTCTTATGCAACATACCAAACCAAACACGCTCATTAAATTTTAAATTTTATTTTCTGATCTTGGGTTTGTAATGTTAGTCATACACCCACCATCGCTACCACCTCCAATCGCTACCACCTCCAACTGCTGCCACCTCCAGGCGCTACCACCTCCAACTGCTACTACCTCCAACTGCTACCACCTCCAACTGCTACCACCTCCAACTGCTACCACCTACCACCTCCAACTGCTACCACCTCCAACTGCTACCACCTCCAACTGCTACCACCTCCAACTGCTATCCACCTCCAACTGCTACCACCTCCAACTGCTACCACCTCCAACTGCTACCACCTCCAACTGCTACCACCTCCAACTGCTACCACCTCCAACTGCTACCACCTCCAACTGCTATCACCTCCAACTGCTATCACCTCAAACTGCTACCACCTCCAACTGCTACCACCTCCGCCTGCTACCCTCTCCTCCGCCACCACTTCCACCCGCTTCTACCTCCATCCGCTACCACCTCCACCCACTATCACCTCCATCGCCATCATTTCCACCCGCCGCCCTCTGCTCTGTCCTCGTTTCTCTACTTCCACGTTGCCGTTCCTTGCTGCCCCCCCCGCGCTGCATATGGATGCATGGCCCCCCTCGCGGGGGAGCGCAGAAGCAATCGTTTCGTTCGTTCTGGAGATGAACGTCAACACTGGAGGGCGATGTATGCGAATGCGTTGCGTCGGCGAGGGGCGAGGGTTGCAAGTTGCCGCGACACTCGAAAATGACGAGGAGTCCCAACCCTAGACGAGGCTCTCTTCGAGAATAGGCGAGGAATTCAAACGATGCTGTGGATGTTGGTTTTAACACTTTGAATAATTCATTTCGTGATAGTGTGCTCTAGGGATATTTTTGGTAAGAACCTAGTGTAAAATATAATAGTTGATTTTGAATTTAAGTGACTTTATGGGTAATCAATAATACGTATTCATGAAAATATAATTAAAATTACCACTATTATTACATGCTTGTTTATATATTTAAAATATTTAAAATGAATGTTCCATTTTGTATTCAGTTTAGAGCTCAATAGCGTAACATGAACTGTGATATCATTAATGTATTTAGCATATATATCCAAGTATCCATGTTTTAGATCCCATTTCCTTTCATGCACTTTAAGTCAAACAATATTTAGCAGCCACGTGTACGTATGATTTCTGTCTTTTTAATGTTATTTTTCGAACTAGCAGTATTTTATTCGTTTTAAAATGATTTATCCGGGATAAAGTCTCTCTGAGTTGTTGATCAATATTATTTTAGCATTCCATAACTGAAGAGGTTCAAATTGAATATTTTAGTAGTTTATTCATTATCCTTTATAAAAGTTTTATAGTAGTCTCTGTGTAGTTGTGAACATGTCACCTCGAATATTGCTGAAGAAGGAAAATAATTTCTAAATATTTAACCGAACACATCTAATTCTCAATCCATCCATAGGTTCAAATATTATTATGACGATAAATACTTCTTCGTAAAACCAATGTCTAATGTTCATAAGGAAAATTCTAAATTACATTAAAAAATCTACTTCGGGAGTACATGAACATGAGCTAACAAAATTATGAAGTGATAATGATCCAGTTCTCAGTTGCACACGTTGTCTCTCTCTGCGCCCTTAACGGGGTTTCGCAAACCGATGTTCAGGTCGAGTGCACCAATCGGCGCGCCGTGTGCCCTGATAGACCAATAAAAACGCCCCGCGAGGCGCCTCCGCTCTTACTCCGCAATGGGATTGGCGCCGCGCCGCCCCGCGGCGACGGCGGGAAGCACGGCGGCGACGACCAGCCGGCCAGGCGGAGACAAAGGCAGATGGACATTAGGGCCTCGCGCCGCGCCGGTTATTGGAATATTGATGAGCTACGCCTGTGCTTCCCCTCCCGCCCCGCCCCGCGCCACGCAGCGCTGCCGCGTTGTCCTGCTCCGTTCCGTCCCACCCACTCCCTTCTCGTCCCTTCTCGCTCTCTTCCGTCCCGACACTCTCGTTTCCATTTCCACCACCCCGCCCCATCCTGTACCCTCCCACCCTCCCCCCATCTCCATGCGCCCTTTCCCGCCCCCCTCCCGCCCCACCCTGTCCAACCCCACCCGGTGCACCCCGTTGTATCATCGTGCCCCGCCCACTCTGTCCCATCCCTATCTGCCCCGTCCCTTCCCGCCGTTTTTGCCCTCTCCCTGCCCGACGTGCCCCGCCCCAACCTCTATTCCCACCCCTCGACGTTTCCGTCCCTCCATGCTCCCCCAAAATCGTTTCACCACACCCCACTCCACTACCATTCTCTGCCCCGTCCCTCTCTCTCTCTCTCTCTCTCTCTCTCTCTCTCTCTCTCTCTTTGTCTCTCCTTGGCCCTACCCCACACCGGCCATTGCCACTCCACCCCCCACCCACGCCTTTTCACCGTTTTGTCCCAGCTCACTGCTTCCCACTCCTTCTGATCTGCCCCTTCTCCCACATTTCTCTACCTCATCATCTTTTCACCACGCCCTTCCTTTCTCCCTCGTGCCCCTCTTCTCTTCCTTCCCTCTTCGCTCTTCTCGCTGGTGCCGCTCGTCCTGCCTCTTGCGACTGGCCAACTCAAACAAGGAGCGCAGCGCTCGAGCTCACAACTTAATGAAAGGGTATTCGTTTAGTTCTCATTTCTCTCTGAAAGAGAAGTTAATTTGGAGGTGGTAATAAGACAATTCACAGGTGATTCAAATGAAGCCATGTATGGTGTCTGATGGGTGTGTACTTATTGAGAACGTTATTTCTAGTGAAGGTTTGTTGAAGTCTTTAGTATTTGGAAGACAATTGATTATAACATCGTCCTACGTTTTAAAACCTTTTTTTATTTTTTCTTCATTTTCTCAATTTATTTTTAATCCGTTTTCCCATCTTTCCTTTCTATTTCATATTGTTTTATGATTACATGGTCGTTTTGCTGCTTTGATGTTTACTTTTCAATTTCCAGTTCTGAGGTTTGGATTCAAAATTTTATATTGGCAATATTCTGCCGTGGAACATTGAATTAGCGTTCCAGTCCATTGTTTCAAATGTCCAAAGCGTTCTTGATTTTTCAAAATATTCATGAGTTCTTTTGGTAATATCTACTTTTGTTTGCGATGTGTTTTTAAATAACATGCTTGATTTATGACGATGAATTCAATAATGTAAGCAATCACACAGAAATAAAGGTATAAATGTTGTATTTTCCCTGTTTTTTTGTACTGTAGCTTTTTCTGCTTTTATCGTCCCTTATCGTAACAATATCATCTGCTATTGAGCAAAAATAATGAAAAACATTCGGGGACGATAATAAATTTCATGATCAATTTTTAGAAAAATTCGTTCTGCAGTATACGGAAATAACTCAGTTTTGAACTGAACCCCTCAAAGTTTCGTGTTTAAAGAGGTGAGACGGTGGATATCGTAAAATTAATACCATCATTCCAGTTTCTCGGAAGTTTCAAAATTATTTATATTTGAAAAGAGGTGTTATGTTTTCTTCTAAACTGATTTAAAGACCACCGCTTTCCCTTGAAATCGTACGAGAAAAATATGACCACCTCTGCATAATCTCTCTGTAATGTGAATAATATTTGCTTTAGTCAAGTACGTATCTGCTTTCGGTTGGCAATCCCCCGCTTTAACCGCCATTACCGGAACCACTGGCAAGTCGCCTACTCTCAAACTAGCAGGATGTACGTGGCCTCGCCTGTGTGACCGGACACGATCCGGAGCTTTTAGCGGTGGCCATCTAACTTGCAAAATCGAAATTGGCGCGGGCCGCCCTGACTGGCGTGACGTCACGCAGGGCAGCGGCGGGCCGGAGCGGTCGCGGGCGCCGCGCCGGAGGGCTCGCGCCTCCGCACCGGAAAACGCTCTGATTTTCCGGGCTGGCTTTAATGTACGCACGACCCCATATTTAATGCCGGTTCCGTGTCCTGCGCCAGCGCATAGCTCATCGGGCGGATCGCAGAGGAAATTAAGGGAAATGTTCGACAGCGATGACGTTGTCAGGCATGTCAATGGTCCGGAAGCCACTCTTTTGTTTTGTTTAGTTGTTTTTTTTTTTTCGTTTTCTGCGCACATATTCCGCCTCGTTCCGATTCGGTGTAGTTTGAAATAATGAATTCTAATAAGGTGTTATACTCTGTGTGATTGACGCCACTGGTTAGAATTTGTTCGGACACAACACATTGATCATTTTTTTTTAATACGAATGTTCCTGTTTCCACGTATTCATTTTATATGCTTTCTAATTTACGATGTGATAGCAGTTCTCTTCAGACCTAAAATATGAGGTATATTTTGAAGCGAATTTCCTCTTTTGGTAATTAAGTTGGTTAACATAACATTAAATTGTTATACGAAGATTTTACTAGTTTTGTGGAACCTCTCTGAACGAATCTTTTCTCAACCATTCATATTTTGAACACGTACGTACAGAATTTCAACTTAGAAAATGAAAAATATATTAATCCCTTCAGTATGAACTATAATCCTTGTTTTATTGGATGTACATTAAATTTTGTAGCTTTTAAATACCTTTATAGTAATTCACTTTCATATTTGAACACTTTCTCACATTACTCAGCATTTTAATTTAGTTGCAGATTTTTCAATTTATTTGTTATTAATAAACCAGGAAGGGAAATGAATAATAAAACCGTTTTTAATAAACTAAATGTGTTTATATAAACCAAATCCGTTTAGTAAACCAAACGTTCATTTTTAATCGATAATCATTTAATCTCTAATTAATCTAGGAGTACCCTAATAAAAACACTGAGAGCGGTAAATTTCTTTATTTGTTAAAAAGAGGTTCATTTTCTTGGTACAAAAGTTATTTAAACATTAACTGAATCGCTCAGCACCAAGCGCGGAAACAACATCTGATCTCTCGCATTATACCAATAAAACTTACAAATAAAATAAAAGATGATTGTTATATGTATGTGCAGTATAAATGGCAGTGGCATTTTTGAATTCAGCGATCCGATCGCACATTAAAAGAGCCATTACGCTGTATCGCATGTGATCCCATTTTAACTGTTTAAGCGATGTCTCCTTTCTAGCTTTAACGTCTCCTAGTAACTAGGACGCCGTGAAGTCGTAGTGCCCCCTTGGGGACGAGCAGAGCCGAGAAGGCGAGCAGTTGGCGACGCGGTCTCCTTCCGCAGGCGGGGGCGGTGGCAGAGGCGCTTCACAGTGTGTGGAAATAGCGATGCCCACAGCGTATTCTCTTTTGCTTTTGAGCAAGAATAAACGAAATATTTTTTTTAAATAAACTCGGTGTCATGATAATAAACGAAAATAAAACTGCGTAAAACATCCGTTTTATTGCCGTTTTTAATGTCTATGTTTACTTTCAACGTTGCTTTTGTAGTTGGACATGTCTGATTTCATTTTTAAATCATTTGTTTCTGATTTTCAACTATTGCAGGTCAAACGCGATTTGTGAAAATAATTTACTCTTTATTATAAAATGAATATCTATGAAGGTGACGGGTTATGCTCAGCTATCTTTAAATGAATTTCATTTAAAATATTGTGTTTTGTTTGTTTTACATTATCATTACATGCAAATGACTGCCTTTACAATAACAATTGGTGAATTTATATATCCTGAAAAGAAATTCATATAGTAATGCATACGTTTTTGCACTATTTGCATGATCAATTATAAGTCTCTATCTAGATCTCATTATTTTTTTCTCGTTCTTGCGCGTTCGAACCAATTAGCAAATGTGTATTATCACGTAACATATCCGAACCAGCATTTACAATATTTCATTATGCATCATTCTTTATTCTAATCCTCCTTACCGATGCTGTTATCTGTCCAGTAGAAAAGAATGGCAAACTTCCACTGCGATCACCTTCCCAAGGAAAGGGTGGCAATAAAGATGTACTCCGTTGCCTACGCTCGGCAACCGAGAATGGCACTCATCATCATAATAGGAAGTAGGGTTTACCATTTTTGTGTGCGCGCGTTCGGGCGGATTTCGACCCAGTGTGCCGCGATGCCCACTCTAGCAACCAGGCACGCCCAGGAAGCTATGAAAGCGTTATTCCGCGCCACCGCGCCGTCCCATCCGACGCGACCGACCCTGCGACTGGCGGCGCCGGGAACGGCGGTCGCTATGCATACATGCATACGGCCACTGCCCCGCGCCGCCCCGCGCCGCCCCGCGCCGCCCCGCGCCGCCCCGCGCCGCCCCGCGCCGCCCCGCGCCGCCCCGCGCCGCCCCGCGCCGCCCCGCGCCGCCCCGCGCCGCTCCGCGCCGCTCGCGGCGGTGGGACCGGCCGCCTAGCGACCGCCACCTATTCAGAATGGCAGGTGTGCTCACCCTATGCAGAATGGCAGGTGTGATTAGAGCAGAGCCTGCATTGCCTCTGGCTTTGCATCCATTCTGACCGGTAGATCCTATTAGAGTTCGAGTTCCCATCGTAGCGGAGTTTTTAACACTAGCTGGATAGCTCGATGGAATTTTTAGCCGCTGTCTGGATCAGTAATAGACGAATACCGGAGTTATAACTTAACAAATGGGCAACGCACCGCGCGTCATATTCCCTCCCTCTTTCTTGTCCTATTCTCTCCCCTACATACGTCCGTACAGACTTGCATTTACATGCCCTATACGACCAAACATTCCGGGACACCGGTTGGGAGCTTAGAGCTTGCTGGGGCGATGTCCTGCTGGTGGGAGATACCTGCTAGGGGGGAAATCCTGCTTGCCGTCGATAGGGTCGGCGCTGGATCTCATCATTCAGAGGGGGATGATCACCTCCACCTCCCAAAGAAAATATGCACTCTACTTACGGGACTGAATGACTGTAGCTGTTGGCGCGCCGGGAATCACCAATCAATCTAACGGGACAACTTTCGCCGCGACGCTAATGTTAGAAAGTCTTACACAAAAAGGTAACGTTCGTATTACGATTCCATTGTGACCCTTCACCTCCGAGTCTGCCTTCCCTACAGCGATGATGGATATGGAAACGAGTGTGAAATCGTTATTGGTGACAATGACGAATTTACTATATTGACCGAGGCGATGTCTACGAAATCTTAATAAGAGGTCGGTTGGCATTTGTGTAGGTTGCTGTGTACTACTAACAAACTGCCGGTGCCTCCCGTTCACGACGAAAACATTCATTGCTATTTCGAAAACCTCATTTTATTACTCCGCACTTCACTCCGCACCACACTCAATTTTTTTCAAGAGTAACATGTAAAATCTATACATTCCTATTGAATTTATTCAGTAATAATTCTGAAGTTGTTATTCATATCATGATTGTTATGTTTTCCTAGAGTTAAACAAAACAGATGTTTCTGAAACTTGAAGATTACTTCTTCACTTTTTAATGCATTGTTGTGATTTTTGTTTCACGCATTTCGTTGCATCATTCCTTTCATGAGAACGTGTAAATTTCCCACGACTCTACCTCGAGTTTTGTTTCGGTTTTCTTTGTGTTCCTAAGGTTTCCGAGATAGGGAGAATACATCTTTTATGTGATAACATCTTTCTTCATTTAACATTTCAAAATGGATTTTATAATGAATAATTTACTCATCTAAATATGCCATTACGATTTGCGTTGCCACTACACCTCCGCTCTAACTATGCGGTAGTCTCATTTTCCATGAAATGAAAACGGAAACAGCCAGAGTGTGAAATTATGCATTGTAAATTGGATTGAGAACATTTCATTAATAATTACCGTTAATTATTGAAGTTACATTATTATTTCGTTATATTAATTTTGAATGAATTAGTTTATTTTATACTCTCCACCGGTTCCTGCAATACCCAGTGAAATACAACTAGAAGCATATACAAAGGCAAATGAATTCCTCTGACAGTGAACTTGAAATTCGATTTTGGAAACTCTAATTCTTATTCATTAAACATACGGCCGTACATATTCGTTAAATAATATTAAGCAAATTGTAAGGTATGTGGCTGTTCGACAGAGAATATTGAAACTTTTCTTTAGTGATATACGAGGTTCCACATGCTGAGCAAAATTGCTTGTTATTCGAAGCGAATTATCGATCTGAATGCATTCGTGTAATCTTCTTTGATTTTATATGGTTTTTCAAGCACTGCTTTTAGGTTGTTATTATTAATATTATGTTCAAAATCCTTTGCGTGTGCTAGAAAATGATACAATAAATTAACAATTTTGGGCCAGAATCATTCTTTAATACATTTTTTTAAATTAGACGTACATTGTTTTCAATTCTTCTTCCGTCAGTAGTCTTGCACTCGGTTTTTCGGACTTTTAACTCCAAGTTTTTCAAATCTTCCTGTACCTCATCTATCCATTCTAATATAGTCCTTCCTCTTCCTCTCCTAACGATCACGCTCCCTAAATATTACACTTTTTCAATTCATCCTGACTCTACTGGCACAACAGCTCCTGTTGGGACCAAGTCCTACCAGCTGCGTCTGGACTTTGCGGCCATGAGTTAAAGGGTGCGTGTGGTTAGCACATGGATATCCCTTCGCCGTTTTCTGACCTTCTCAACCTGAGAAGAGAGCTTTCTCATTATCCTACAGCAACAGATGCTGGTTCATTGCAAGGAATGGGCACACTACAATTTGCCCCGATCGGGAATCGAGCCCGAGATCGCGTCCTGGAAAACGGTCCAGTGAGTTACCCATGGGCCTTTCAATACGTCCATATTCGATTAATGTACTCAGAAAAGTTGAAACGTTTGTTTTAATAACCACTTGTAGGATCTGTTTTCTAACAGCATGGAAACCGAACATCAAATACCAACCTAGGTCAGAGTACTCATGCCGAGACACCCTCTTCACAGATTCCGGAGAGATGTGCCCAGTCGCGCTCCGCACCCCACCGCGGAAATAAGAATCGTGCGAGAGGGAGATATAATGGAGTATAAACGGGAGTTTTTATTGGCGTAATGTTTCCGTGCTGCGGCGTGAGCCGTCGTGGGAGCTGCGGCAACGCAGGTCGTAAAGAAGACAGCACCTCCCTCGCCGCCCCGCCCCCTCCCCCTTCCCGCTTCGACGTAGCGTGCTCCCCGCGGTCGTTATTGGGTCGTTCGCGTAGCCGCGCCGAACCCACGCGCCGGTTATTGAGTAATGGCGCCGCTGCGATTTACACTTTCGCCCGTAGGCGGGCGTAAAGTAGAGGGCGCTTGTAATTAAACTTCCCACCTCTCGCCACTTGCTACAGCAGCTATCCTCCCTCCCCCCCACTCTCGTGCAGTTTAGGGAAACTCTCGGAGATGTGGGGGAAGCGACCCAATGTTTCGTGTTAGGGCTCTGGGCATAAGGATTCAGGGAAACATGAGTGAAGAGGGAGTAAAGAGGGACTCAGGGAGTTCCACAAGGTCTTTAACTATCATTTGCGATTTTTATTTCATGACTTTTTCCTTCTCAGTTATCTTAATTTTAAAACGCTTCTGGAGTAATTTCAATGATATGTAGAAAATTAAATTTTTCTTCTTGTCTTACGCCATGCTCTTCTCCCTTCTAACGGCATCTTCAGTGTAATGAATAATAAACGTAATGAATTATTTAGATTGAGAGAAAACTTTTTTTATAATGGCTGTTTCATTACCTCCTCTTGATTTCCTTATCGCGAATGATCGACTGCCTGATGTGATTTCAAAACTCTCTTTCAGTTTAGCAGTAACCAAACTTCAACACTTTCTTCCGACACATTGTACGCAATAAAATATCGGATAACACATTTGTGACACCAGATTGGCAACCTTGTCCGTGTTATTTATTACATTAAAGCAAAAATGATATATTTTAAGCGTTAAATGTCTTATTTTCGTGAAATAACATTTTATTAATATTTTAATCGACATCTATTACTTCGGGCAGCAATGTAACAAAAATATACGCATCACAAATCAACAAAGTCGCACTCTTGAGTTTGTTCAACAATCTTCTGAAAAATTAAATATGTTTGCTCTGAAAATAAAAGCGAAGTTTTTTTCTCCTGATTGTTTTGTAATTGGCAATGTCTGTTCGTCTATTGATTTATACTGAAAACATGATTGCATTATAGCTCTTTGATGTGTGCGGATCTCTTGGCTTTTTGTCTCTATTCTTTTGTCGTTGCTTTGTCCCTACAACGAAAGTTTTCATTCACGATTAATTGCCTTTCGGATAAACGTGTTTACATTAAAATTGATTCGCAATCCAGTTACAAGGAAGACAGAATACATCATATCTCGGTTTAGACGCTTGGAATGAATGTCGCAAGAGACATTTTCAAACCAATTGTATGCTGTTGGCCTATTCTTGTATTGTGTTCTTAGCTTTGTGTTCTGTCTGCAATTGATTTCCTATAGTTCGTTTCCCATGTGACGAAGAGAGAAAAAAGTTTCTTTTTAGACATTTGTATACTTACTAGCGTACCCGAGCGAGACCTCTGTCATTTTAACCCCCACCCTCTTCCCTATTTTTCCATTTCCATATTAAGCCTTTAACAGTATATCTTTTTCTCCTAGACACTCTTATCTTACGTCACTTGTTCTATATGTCTGCTTGTAATTGATCGCAATACAATACTCCCGTGTCAATAAAAACTATTATTATTTAACGTTATTACCAAGCAGAGAGGTACACCCGTGTAATTCAATCGCGTAGAATATCAAATAATTAATTTACTTTCACATACAGTTGCAGATTCTACAGGCTCAGAACAGGTGGGGAGAATCGAGAAGCGTCGAACCAGCAAAAATGTAATAGAATGTTGAAGAAGATCTTATCGTGAAGATAACGATGTGAGGAACATTTCTTTGAGGCAATCGACCTCAAAATTTTATTTTTTAAGGCCCTAAAACGATTCGTTTAGGAATTATTTTACGATATCGATTCAAAAATATATCTGAGTGTTGCGAGTTGCATTTGATGTGAATATTTATATGCGTTTTTTTAAAATAAATCCTTGATCTTTTTAACGTCAAAGAGCAATTCGTCACGTCTCCGTGAAATTCTCTTTCTTTAGAGACCTCATTTATAAAGAGCGATGGCGTGTGAGAGCCGCAAAACGTATGTATACTACTGAACTAGTACAGGAGACAATTCACTGCGGGAATGTTTGTACGGCTGTATGGACATTCCTTTAAACTTTTGTTTTCCAATCCAACAACTTTCTTCTTATTTGAACTATGAAGATTCCTGATAAAATGAAATAGCTGTTATCAGTGGCGCACCTTATGTACTACTGTATTGTAATAAGTCGATAATACATATTCAAAAAAAAACTTTTACAACTGTTTATACTAACGAAAGCCATTGTATATTTCAAGATTTAACGTAATAAATTATTAATATAAGTCAACAAATAAAAATACATTTTATTTTCAGCATCAATGAAAACGTCTCTGAACGAAAACGCAAGGCGGCTGGACCTGTACTCATCCCCCCCCCCCTTAGAAAAATCCTGAGTACGCCTCTCGCTAACATGTCACAAAGTAGGGAACCAACCAATACACGTGGTTTGTAAGAAGAACTTATTTGACTTCCGGCCACATATTCTTGGTAAATGTTAATGTTTTTTCTTGATCTTTGTTCCCAAGTCAGTTACAGAAAACGTTTTTCTCCGTATCGTTTCCCATAAAGTCATGCTCTGAACATAACACCACAACAAGCGCTGTTGAAAATTGCATCCCTCCACTTAATATTTTTCTCAACTATCAATGTCGGTAGCTCAACAAAAGTATTTGCATTACCTTCCCACCATCTTTACTATCACCATAACCAGCACCATCACAATGGTCGTTAGAACCATCAATGCCATCACAATCACCACCAACACAGCTCCAGCTGTCCCATCGTCAAACTAACGCCTGCAATCGCCGTTACCGACTTCACTAACTTTTCCATAACTTTGTGATTAAGTCAGTAGATTAGGCATGTGCTTGCGATAGCCAGTAGATTGGCATTCGCGTTATCATACCCTAACTGAAATCTATCCAAGCCTATCGACATCACCGTCTCCAAACCCGTTTCGTTTTGCGTCATCACCGTACACCAGTGCCATCGTAGCTTCTCATAATCGAATCCATCTCTTTTACGAATCAATGGACCCCATAAAATCCGGCTGGACGTATCCAGCGAGTGGTCAGCGTCTTTTGTTGTGTGCCTTGGAAGAATAATTCTTAAAGCACACAGATTAATTTCTTTACCCCAAAAAGCTCGATAGCCTCCAATGGGGTTTGAAAATTCTCTCCCATATGGAAATAAACTGGAGTTCTCGCAGAACCAAAATGATATTCGTACATTCATCTCCGACTGGAATATTCTTCTGCTCTTGGTGCATGTGGAAAATAACCACAACCAGGGATGTCATTGATTTAGCAGTAAACTGAGAGACGGTTGAACCCTCTTTGCTAAATTCTCTAAAGGTTTGAGAGAAGTTTTTTGACAATCTATCTGATGCTAATTGTGTGCGAAAGTACTGGTCATAAATTTAAAAGAGACTACATCTTTATATACAAATAAATTTAGCCTATTTAAAAATAAAATAATGTATAATAAGAAAATAACATTAAAGAATTGTTTTTAGTCGACTTCGTCGACTCATCAAACACGAAAAGTTAGTGATCACGTTCAACCAATACTTACTATAACTCATCAATAGACTACCTTGTCCATAAAACATGTTTTATTCATACAAGAGTTCGGCGCCACTAATTCTTGACTATCTTCCGCTGAGCTTGGTTTTCAGCAAAGTGTGAGATCAGAGTAACCTGACACCACATCAACATCAATTTCCGTTCTTGTTATTGGGTTAACTGGCTCTCAATAACACAGCTCAGGTGACACTTTTGCGTTCCCCTTCTCTCTTGTCCTCTTTCATCATTTCTACTGCCTTCTCTCTTTACCTCTCACTCGGTCCTGAGTATTCTAAATAAAAAAAAATATGTCGACAAATTTCGCGAACAGGGCGTTGAATTAGTTTATGCAAATTGGTAATAAATTACTTCAAAACTCGTTAGCGTCGCGCGCTTTTGTCGAAACGAAGTTACACTTGGTTATTCTGTATCGGAGTGCGTCGGTTCGAGCCTTCATTAGGCTTCGTTTGCTGGATCTTTGTGCGGCGTTCGCTCGGACATGAAAGTCCACAGCGGTGGAACCTTTGGTTATCAAGCAGAGCATGTTTCTTTCTGCTCGCAATTTTCATCGGAATTAGGACGTGCTGGGTTCATTATGTTTGGAACGTACAATTTATGCCAGAATTGTCAGGTTAAGTATAAAAATATAGAAATATTTTTCCTCAAGATGTCGTTACGAGCTGAAAATAAGATTTGAATGGTTTCGATATAAAAATGTGATTTTTACCGTAGATGGATTTTTTATTCGACTTTCGTTTGTATAAAAGGGAAGAAATAAATTCTACAGAATGCGATTACGATACAAAATTTTGGTTTATTTCAGTAATAAATTTAAATTAGCAGTACAAAAACATTTTTAATTATTTCAATACAATTAGTTCAGTTGAAGTTTCTTTCCGATTTCTCAGGGAACTTTGGAAACTGTAGGAAATTCATTACAATAACAGATTCCATTGAAATATGCAGAAATGTTAAAAACTCCATAAATATTGAAAATACATCGTGAGAAAATTTCAGCAGTAAAACAATATTAATACATGTATGATATCCGTCAGTGATTAGGCGATATAGTTGTCTTGTACAACCAATGTCTTCTATGTACTTTCCGGAATGTATTGCATACTATAGCTATACTAAGACTATTTCTAAGAACAAAAATGTATTGCAAAATTGATTGTATTTACAATTTTAATTCTCCTTGCATATAAAAGCCTAATGGGTTTCATGGGTATTGTGTATAAAAGTGAATTGTTATTTTTTTATCAACTCTAAATAATAAGTAAAGAACTTTCATTTAGAATAGTTTCAGGAATTATTTTACAAATAATAAATTTACTAATCTTAAAGTTCAATAAATGTACAATTGAATTTTTGACATTACTTTCATTCTTCTGAGTGTATGTAATACACTTCCGTAATTTAACAATTTTCTTACGTTATTTCATGCAAGAAAAATTCAGACATATCCCTGATTTTCTCTCCATACAAGTCTTAGAAAACTATTTTTTAGGAGAACAACATGAAACAAGCTGATTAGAAATGACGCATGTATTCTGATTTATTGTGCCTTTGTTTGGGAGGTAGATATGACTTTTCGCAATTGGACTTGTTCTGGGCACGCATTACAGGTTACATTTAACCCCGTACGTGAAAATTGTGCCTCAAGAAAACACACGTAGCGAGCACCATCAGTATTGCTGATGTGTAGTGAAGACACTTTGAGAACTAAAAACCAAAAACTACTGCCTATCATTATTATTGTGATTGTAATTGTTTCTATTAGCATATTGCGGCGCCCATAATATTAATAATCTCCTTTCAATTACTCTGGTCATGAAGCTAGGTTATTTAATCATTTATAACAGAGGTAATATATCGATCGACGTGTGCCATGAAGGGTTTCAGTTGGATACTTGGAAGCACTTTCGAAACTTAAACCTGGCTTCCCCACCTATTCGGTTCGCGCTGACCCACTTTGTCTGATGCTCTCTGTGCCTCCCCACCGCCTCCCCCCGACAGCGGACAGCGTCAACATAGAGGACTAGCGGCGGCGGCGCGCTCATCTCCATAGCCAATCAAGCGGCGACCACGCGCGGGCTGTGGCGTGGGTGAGGACGGGGGCGAAGAGGTAATTAAACGGAGCTGCCCCGGAAGTGGCGCCGGGCGCCGGAAATGGACGCAAACACTTGCCCAGCGCAGCGCGCGTGCATGGTCGGCGGCGGGGCGTGGGCGGAGGGCGGAGGGCGGTCCCATAAGGGCGAGAGAGGGCGCGAGGGACCGCGTGCAGAGTTGCTTCTCGCTTTGACGCCCGTGCGTGGCCTCTGAGGAAGAGCCTGCTTAGATGGACCGGCGTGGCCGGAGATGCTCTCTGATTGGTCGAGTGTCTCGGGCCTTGGGGATCAAGAGGATACGGCTGCTTAATGTTAAGTACGTGATGAGAGGGTGGGTGAGGATGAAAGTTAACCGCGTTTCTGTCCACACGTTCGATTTGTGGATTGATTTTGTTTTTGAGCGTCTAAATCGGATCGAAGATAATCGCGTCGTGGTGTATGTACCGACAAGAACAAGTTTTTTTATGATCGAAATTCGTAGTGTGTCGATTTAACTCCATTACATTAGAACAGCAAATATTGTCTCTCGACTGAGGAACCAAGTGACAATATTAAGTCGGGCAAATATTTTGATCACTTGACACTTTAAGAAGATTCGTAACGAAATGTTCATTACAAAATAAACTAACGCTGGTGGTTTCTCGAATATTATTTTCTTATTCAGGACCCTTTGGTCTATTTGTTTAAAATCATCTCCAGCTTGTGAACTGACGATAGTCAACCTTCAATGCTATCTTACATTTTGTATTCTGTTTGTGTGCACTGACGTACGTTTTTGATGTGAATTAATGCATTTTCAAAACGTTTTGAGTATTTTTGAAAATGGATTGTCATGTGCTGCAAATATTTGTTCCAAACGGGATCCGAGTCCAAAAAAAATATTTTGATTTTTCCTCTTTAATAAATATATTGTTTTATTTTGTATTTTTCATTTTTCGTTTTTATAACGTGGCATATTAAAACTGAAAAATCATGTATTTTTATTTCTTAAGCTCCAGTTACTAATGCATCTGAATTCGTTTATTGATTTAACAGTTCATTACAGGCGTTTTTAAATTATCGGTGACTTTTTAGAAGGCCATTTTCAGTTTTCATTTCTTCTCAATGCTAATTGAATAACTTGATCATATTCAAGTGAATTCCTTTTACAGCACTTCTCATTGTATATTTTAAATATGCACCTCTTGAAAATCTAATTGTAGGAAATATATAATGGAAATCGAAACTCAGAATCTACGGCACAGAAATCTAATTCCTCTGACACAATTGCACGCCTATTGGGAATGTAATTTTCTCTGTTAATCACCTACAAACAATATATCTCTGATTAGCTGTGTAATAAGCCAATACGCGAAATGAATCGCTCAGTTCTTTGTTGTTGACCTTCCATGAGTAAGCGTTTCACAGAACTGAAAATTTAAATCCATTGAACGCGGCCGTCATACATTACGTAATATCACTCTGAATCTGATGGTCGCGTATCGTAATGCTGCATTATTAATGACGGCGGTGGTGGTAAATTATTGCTTAATATCTCTACTTTTTTAATGAAAAGTGTTCCTTTATGTACGCCGCCAGTAATATGCACGTAGAATGTCGGTTGAATGCTTCGTGAATGTATTTTATTCAAGATGGCATAACTGCAGTCCCGTACGTTAGCTTTGTTCTTATTTACGTGAAGTAAATTACAAATAAACACTAGATGGTTCGGTTATACTGAACTCCCCACATCGACCAAAGTGAATGACAGTGAATGTAAGAACTTCTAGGAAAACATCCTTTGCCTCAGGGCTGCCAATTCCGTTACACCAAAGGTTACAAGCGTGGGTTATTTTGTAGCATTTACGGCGAAAGAAAGGGAATGAGGGAACGTACTTCTGAGTAAATATTTTCAACCCATCCATGGTAATATTGTCGAGATTGAAGACTTCATAGACGCGAACTGATTTATTAAAATAGTGAAACCCTGTCTGGCTAGGAAATAGTAATTACAGTGAAAGGTTCTTCCAGAAATAAAAAGAAGAGTGTGATGATTACCAACAGGAATTAAGTGAAGAAAATTTTTCAACAGCGCAAGAAACATTCAAGGGTATTAAAACTGCACTCGCATATTTTGAGATAGGAGGCAAGAGAGTAGAATCAAGTATTGGAGTCCAGACTCTGAAGAAGGGTCTGCAAAATTTTATAAAAATCTGACAAAAATGTAATTTTAATGACAAAAATATTGAAATTTTGAATTCACTGTTTTAGAATATTTTACTCGAGCTCTTAAGTAAGAGAATCAGTCCTCGTGAAAAAGTATTTTATTTTGTCGTTTTCGGTTATAGTCAAATCGGATTGTAGTAGACTCGGAATAATTCTGCTCGCTAGAGGTTTTTTGTAATCGGAGGCGACTGTTTTCGATAATTTAGAACACAAAAAATCTATTTTTTCAACATTTTCACTAATCAAAAGAATAGGAAAGAAAAGACAATTAATTAGCCATATAAATAACTCAAACACATCAGAAATGCACTTAGTGTATTTAACTTGTAAACCAAAGATGTGTTGAAAACTTAGTCGTTAATATTTATTGAGAATCAAATGTAACATTTCAATTGTGTGAGTGAGTGTACACGCGAACCCTCTCCTACTTTGTCGTGTCGCCAGCGCAGAGGAGTTCCACAGGGTTCCCTTCAGTTTGTTGCATTTCCGGCGCCGCCCTGGCGCCTCTCCCCTTGATACTCTCCGCCCTGCCTCTCCTTCCGCTCTCCGCAACATTGGTTCCACTAATGGGCGCGCTTTATGTTATTTAGCTCGCCTTCGGTAAATTAGTTCTCGACGCTTTATTTAATCTGCAAATTAACGCAAAGTAATTAATTAGGGCGTCATCGCCTCTGATGGATCGGCTAGGCGAGACGGCGATCCTGCTGGGGAGCTGACGGGCGAAGGACGTTACGGACAAGAGACAGGGAGGGAAATCCGTGAATGAGAGATCAAAAGCAGTATGAAACAAAAAACGGAGTCATGTGGATATATTGTTTTCAGAGAAAATTTTAGTTGACGGGGAGTGAGAGAAATCGGCAGAAATATCGTGTAAGTTCTTAGTGAGTTCTGAAATAGAGTGAAGTAGAACTAAATGCGTAAAACGCAGATGGGCATGGAGTAGGGTTAAGTCGATGGGAGGGGGAGGCAAGCGAAGGAAGCAAACGTTAATCCAAGAAGATGTGTGCATTAACTGGCATGAAACGGAAGGTAGATTAATGGAACGAACTAGAATTCTAAAATACCTCCTTTCCTATTCTTTAATTAGTGCTATGCCTTATTTCTCAAGAGCAGCTTCCATCTAGTGCCGAGTAAACAAGCGAAAGGGACGCAGGAAAATTGAAAACGTGAATAAACAGAGATAGAGTAGAGGTCGCAGACAAGTCCTTTTGCCTCGTGCGTGCAACCTGCCGTTGTGTTGTTAGTTTTCTGGGCGTTGGCTGTACCGTGTTGTTCTTAGAAGCGGTATTGAGGTTCGGTGAATAGGTGTGAATCACTATCAGAGTGGGTAAAGTTGTTTTTGTGTTGTGGCTGCCAAAATGACTCTAATGAAGTGATTGGAAATATTCGTAATTATTTCATGGTCATAAACGTGATAATTCAGTTTAATACAATTAGTACTCATAAAATATTTTGTATCTTTTGACGGGGTATTTTAATTATTAATGCCTGTAATAAATAAAAATCTTTTGAGTATGTTTACTCATTTGCCGTGCTCTTTTTATTCTATTGCATGAAATTACAAACTAAATGATACGTATTTCTCAGAACTTTTTTCGAATATAACTATTTACATTAAGCAATACCAATGCAATTTCAAGAAGCCAACGAGAATACTGGATATTTCAGTCCTAAACTAGTTTTGTAACAACTTATTTTCGATTAAACCTGTAGAACTCTGTTAAGCTTGTTTCTCATGTTTGCCATATCTTTAAGATTACTTGGGAAACGAAATTGCGTTCTTGTCAGATTTCAGCATTCTAAGAAATTGCACGATAAGACTAAACACTCAGTGCTCTTAAAAGCGTTATGAATTCAAAAGTTTTGAGATAGCCCAATACAAAACTTTCCGCTTGAGTCAGCCAAAACCACGTTGCATTTTTCTGATATTCTTTCTTATATTCTTTCTTAATATTTATTTTCACCAATTGGGCGCTTGGAATTAATGATAAGCCGCCACCTTAATTGAGAGGAGAGGCGATCGAAAGATTAAAGAATTTTGTGAATCGTGTGATGAACAAAAGAAATCTACTTGTGTTATTGTTTTAAAATGTAATACGTATTGTATTATATTCATTACTACATTGTATTCCACTACTTCGTCAGGAGTTTGCCAACCTCTAACAGAAATGAAAAAGTAAATACCTAAATTTTGTTTGTTGTGTGATTTATCATTATGTAATTCGAACTGCCTCAATTATTGTATTTGTAAATACATGTGATTTAATTTGCATTTATTCATTGGCATCTAATATGAATAATTATTTTACTTAGTGTGTACTCTTATAAAGTTCTTACTACAAATGCAAAAATTCGTACGTTTTGAAATTATTTTCTGTTTGCGTCCTTTTCGTCTTCTAAACACTCTATATCCATCCAATTAAATCCACAAAATCAATATCTGGGTATCCTCAACATCTGTGATATACGTATTAGCTTTTAAGGCTATTTGTTTCTTTTACAACTATATATTATGATGGAGCAGTACAACAAACCAGTCTAACAAGCCAATTTCGTGGTTTTTTCTGCTTTGTGAATAGCGATTTCACTCTCCGAAAGATTTCATCGTACTTTTTAAAATCTCTGCTATTCCATTCCCTCTTCATTATTTCCGTTGGCTTCTTCTTAATTATTACGTTTTTTCTTTCTTTTTCTGTCTTATTCTCATTTTCTGCCCCAAGCCGTACTAATACCCGGCTTTTCCGTTTTGCTCCTTTCCCCGCGTCTCCGACTGCTCTTTTCTAGATTCCCATCTTTCAGTGGACTTCTGACCTCACTTTGTCTCCGGTATCTCAACCCCTATCTCGTTCTACTTTTGCGGCGTCTAATTTATATTTTTATTTTCTTCCGCTTTTATTTTACTTCCCCGACTAACTCGAGTTCATTCGTTTCTCTGGAAGTTTCCCGAAGAGGGGTGAGCTCTGTAAATAAATAGAACTGCCCTTCTGTGACTGAAATGGCGTTTTTTATTCGCTCTCTGCGCAAAGTGCTGGAAGTAAAGGCGGCTGGAGAAGGCGGCGGTTCCTCTCCTTTTTGAATGTTACAACTTGATAACACGTGAAAGTCTACTCATAATCCCTCAGATGAAAGCGCTCGGGCTTGTTCTAGCGGAGAAACTTGGAAATTGTTCGCAGAGTCGTACGTGTTCTTAAACGTACGTATCTTCTATTCTAGCAGAGTTGGCTCGTCTATGATATTTACGCAAGTATGGAAGTTCTTCTGAGTGTTCTTCTGACTGGATGTTTTTACGCATTCGTTGCAGCTATCTTTCGCAGCGGTTGTTCTGGTCAAGAAAAGGATTTATTGCCTGATTTATCTGCACACTCGATGCCATTATATACTGTTATGTTTTTTACCTCTGATAAATGTGAGCGGAGGTAACCTCCTTCATTTTACCTCGCTCCCTTTCATCATTCAGTTTTGCTTGTGTTGTCCTGGTTTTGTCTCTAAATCCTATGAGAATTTTGTGACAAATGTCATGGATTTTGTATTACAAATCCCTCGATACAGCAAAAATTATTATTTGAAAGTACTTTTAATTAAAATTTTTGTATGATAAGTGAACGAAAAACAAATCAAAAATTGAAGTAACGTGTGAAAACTACTTCTCGCATTGGATTATGTGTGATATTGAATGATTTTATAATATATTAAACAGTCAATTTGTTTCATGATAAATGAAGTAAAGTTTTGTTACGTCGTAAAGGCAAACGGAATTTTGATTTTTCCACCATAGGGAAACTGTAATATCTTTCCTATGTACTTCCACCAGTTGGGATTCGGGAATATCCTGCATGCTCTTATGTGATGCCCTTCAACGATAACGCAATACACGAGCGTGCTGCGGGCAAGTCTACTCGGCAGGGGTTCTTTAGTCGACCGCTCACTGCTGAACATTTTTTTGCGCAATTTGTGGGAAACCTTTAGAGTTTACGTGAAGGGTCGAGTTTGTAAAGAGTATCTTAATATCCATCTCTTATGTGGTGAAACTTTTTCAATTCTAGCTTCTTTAAAGTATAAGGTGCGTGAAAGGTCGTGTTTTCATGTAATCGCCTGCCCACACGAATTCCGATTAGTATCTGCTAGCAAAAAAAGTATCCTTTGAATCAGTTTTTCTAAATACAGGTGGCATAATATGACTCAGTATTTTAATTTTTGGAATAGTTACTATTTCAAAATAATAAGTATACCTTTACACCCTTTTTGTTAACTCAGAGCTGAGCTTGTGTTCGGAGAAATTTCTAGTCTGTTTTGCGTTCTAGATACTATGTTTTCTTAATCGTATTGTAAGTATTTTTCATTCGTAAAGAATAGATTCAACAATGCTAAGCTAACAGCTGACTTTTTAACTTTCCTGTTAACACCTTATTTCATTCGGAGAACGAGTTAAATAATCAAACTTGACGTACGTTACTTAGTTTATATAATCTGAAGATCAATACTGATATGTTTAATAAAAAATATAATTACCCTAGAGCGAATACGAAAAGGTACTTTTGGAGTAAAATGAAAGCCCTCACATCAGCTCTTTTTCCTGATAAATTCTAGACATTTCGTTATTTGTTATTCATTCATTCATTCATTCTCAGGTATTCTGAATGAATGAATGGATTCAGTACTTCTGAATGAAAAATTAATCTTTAATTGAAATGCTTGCCTGATGCTGTATCTGCACGAAGTTCTTATCCTATGTTGGATATGCCCGTCAATAAACTAATATTGGTATTCGAACGTGTTTCACGAAAATGTATGCCAGTATATCAAAGAAATGGATCACATTATATGAATTTTAGTTATGACATGTAAGCATCGTAAGACTTGGAAGATTTCTTTTTTTGCGATTAGTACTTTTACCCGGCAAAGATTTCCCTCTTCAAGAGTTGCACAAAACCCCTCTTGCAGAATATATATATATATATATATATATATATATATATATATATATATATATATATATATATATTCTCTCGGTGGATGATGAGAAGTCGGCGCGGCGGCGGTGGTGCCGCAGTTCTCGTAGCGCTGTTTGGGGCCGCCGCTTGTCGCATCCGATGCTTTGATGTGTGTAATCCCTTGCGTCGCCCGCCGTCCCGCGCGTCGTGTGGGCAGGCACTACGCACTTGCAGTGTCCAAGGAATGCACTTCTGCCAACGGGCCGCAGTTGCGTCCGCACGCGAGGCGATCTCTCAACGAACTCCTCTTTCCGGCCAGCTAGCTTCTGGCGGTCATGTCCCCCCCACCCCCTAGCTTCTCTGCACATGCGGGTGGCTCTGGGACCATATGGCCAGCCAGCCTCCCCTGACCGCCGACGGGGGGTCAGGACACTTTGCCCGGCCGACTTGCGTCCCGGAGTGTTAATGGCTCCCTTTTCAGTTGACAAAAGCTACTAACAGTCTTTGTACCAGCCGACCGGACGTCCTCCCCTCTGCTCGCCATCATCGACACTTTCTAAAGATGTTCGAAGCCCTGGCCGCCATGTGGTGACGTTACACTTTCTTTACCTCAACATCCACCTCTTTTACCGTCACTAACCGCTACCCCACTCGCGCTTCACCGTCCCCCCCTCCCATGAATTGCAATTCGCGATTCACAAGCCGCTGTTTATAGAGAGCCGCTTTGTAAACATGTTGACAAGTCATGCATATCAAAATGTGTGATGAGCGCTGTCGTTACCGAAATAAACGCACAGTTTCATTGGATTTTCAATAATTTCGGCCTCCTGGCCCGCGCCGCGCGGGGCGGATGTCCCTGGCCCGAGGGCATACGGCCCGGCCCGGCGCACAGTCGGCGAGAGGATTCCGAATCAGGGCGGGAATAAATTCTTGTCGGGTACACTTCAAAATGTAACGATTTGCATTTGAAACAGGGGCACGAAATGGTTTTGAAATAGAGCGTATTTATAAAATTACAGTTCATAATAAGATGGTCTTGGAAAAAGTAAATCTAATTTTAAAAGAAAAATATTTATCGCCCTTTCCGTTTTAATTTGTTTCACTTCTCATATTTACGAGTGTATTGCTAACAAATGCGTATCACTGATACATTCATCTATATATATATATATATATATATATATATATATATATATATATATATATATATATATATATATATATATAAACACTGAAATGCTTTGACGATACTGATATTTTGTAACGCAATAACCCAAAAAACTTAATATTCTATTAGTATCTATTTAAGAATAATCTTCCGTTAAATTTGCTTAAAATAGACTAAACGTTTGAGGTAATCAAGTATTTTGAAAAAATTATTGTTGCGAGTAAACGAATCATTAAACGACACTTGGATGTGTTGTCATCTCATAGCATTGCCAGACCTGCAAGAATTTGTATATATTATAGGAAATATTCGGAGTTTCAGCGTGAACATTACAACCTAAGACCGCTCTATATGTAAAATTCTTTCCAAATTCTGTGCAGAGTTCAATTTAATCAGCGTCTGTTTAGCAAATGCTTTTCATGCATTTCTTACTTCTCGTGTTTATGAGTTGCTAATAAACGGCCATGTTATATTAACAGTTTTTTCGTTTTATTGGCGGCGACTGTACAGTGTGCCCGCAAACGTTTCTTTCCCGGTGCAATTTCATGCCGTTATAATTTTCGCTGCGTTTCGCAGTGCGATGTCTGAGTACGCGGCTATCAGCGAGACAGTCCACTGGCTACGCGCGCCCTCCACGCCTGTCGCAAATGGGCCGATGAAGTGTTGATACAGGCTCGCATTAGTGCAGGGCTTTCAGCCAGCCAGCTCATCGAGGCGGACGGTGCGCCGATAATGGGACCCTGTCAAAGAACGCGATCTCGCATCGCGGAACCACCCGCCCTAACGTTCGCCCGTACGCGCATCCATTCGACCGCCCTAGTGCCCGCCCAAACGCCCGCTCGCCCAAGCGCCCGCTGGCTCGCACAAACGCCCTCTTGCTCGCCCAAACGCTCGTTCGCCTGCACGCTCGCTCAAACGCCCGCTCGCTCACACAAACTCCAGCTCGCTCGCGCAAACGCCCTCTTGCTCACCCAAACACTAGCAGGCCCGCACGCTCTCTCAAACGCCCGCTCGCTTGCTCGCTCGCCCAAACGCCCGCTCGCTCGCTCGCCCAAACGCCCGCTCGCTCGCCCAAACGCCCGCTCGCTCGCCCAAACGCCCGCTCGCCCAAGCGCCCGCTCGCTCAAACGCCCGCTGGCTCGCACAAACGACCTCTTGCTCGCACAAACGCTCGTTCGCCCGCACGCTCGCTCAAACGCCCGCTCGCTCACACAAACTCCAGCTCGCTCGCGCAAACGCCCTCTTGCTCACCCAAACACTAGCAGGCCCGCACGCTCTCTCAAACGCCCGCTCGCTTGCTCGCTCGCCCAAACGCCCGCTCGCCCAAGCGCCCGCTCGCTCAAACGCCCGCTGGCTCGCACAAACACCCTCTTGCTCGCACAAACGCTCGTTCGCCCGCACGCTCGCTCAAACGCCCGCTCGCTCACACAAACTCGAGCTCGCTCGCGCAAACACCCTCTTGCTCACCCAAACACTAGCAGGCCCGCACGCTCTCTCAAACGCCCGCTCGCTTGCTCGCTCGCCCAAACGCCCGCTCGCTAGCCCAAACGCCCGCTCGCTCGCTCGCCCAAACGCCCGCTCGCTCGCCCAAACGCCCGCTCGCTCGCTCAAACGCCCGCTCGCTCGCTCAAACGCCCGCTCGCTCGCCCAGACGTCCGCTCGCTCACTAAAACGTCCGCTTGCTCGCCCAAACGCCCACTCGCTCGCCCAAACGACCGCCTCCTCGCCCAAACGCCCACTCGCTCACTTAAACGCCTGTTCGCTCGCTCAAACGCTCGCCCGCTCGCTCGCTCAAACGCACGCTCGCTCGTTCGCTCTACCCCTCCTCGCCCAAATGCCCGCTCACCCAAATGCCCGCATGCCCACTTGCCTGCTCTCCTCCCCTCGCCGTCTCGCTCCCGCCTCCGAGCTTGCTCGTCTGCTTCGTAGCTCGCCCATCCGCCTCTCCCCGGACGAGGTTATTCCCTTCCAGCGAGAAGACCCCGTACTTCGCTCGTCCTCCGCTGACACTAATTTAGATTGGATTCCAATGACATTAATAGGGACGTGTGCGTTTGCGCGGAACATTCCGGCACGCTAGGCGCGCGCTGTTCTAGTGCTTCACTGAAAACTATTTTTCAGTCTGCGAGAATTTAATTCTTTTAAAATAAATGTTGGTGTGATCGAGTTGTGAAAACTCTGTGCACTACTTTACATTGCGAATAAGAGTGATAAATTGCAGTTGCTGTAATAAAATGAAAATGTAATAAGAATAGTATAATTTCGCTGCAACATGAAACGGAAACAAAACTGGACTTTAGCTTTTGTCAAAACGAATATTAAGCGTGTTCTCTGAATATGAATACCTCTGTTTACTTTATTTTCATTTGCATGCATGTTATTGCAGTGTATAGTGAGTATGTAAATACGCAATACTGCTAGACACTTGACCCGGGAATGGTAATCTAGAGAGATGATCGGTTTATATCGCGCAAGAAGAATATGAAAGGATGAAATCAAAATATCAATCTACCATTAAAAGTAACTTCTTAGAAACATCGCTTATACCATTGCTAAGAACATTTCTTTCATGAAGGCGAAGACATACTTTTGAAGAAATTATACAGCTATAGTAATATTACGTCCTTTTTAATTAATATCTGTAGCCAGTTATGGGTCATAAAATAAACTTAAAGAAGACTTAAAGAAGAGAGAAAACTATTTAAATTAGTCTGAAAGTTATTTTCGACGTAATGATAATTTAAAAAATGTCGAATGCTCTTGGGATATTTGATACTCCACTAACAGAGTATCATATTACCCGAATTCGCTTCCGATTTCCAAGAGCCATTTCCCTTCCGTTCTACATTTCATTGTCCCGGGTCCTCCTCTGTGACACTGGATCGCGGCGCCGTAAATGTTGCGAAAAGCCGCGTAACGGAAGTTCCGCGAAAAGTTTGTTCCAAGAAGGGCACGGCGCGGGCGGGGAGCGTTTGAAGTGAAGCCGCGGTCGAGTTCCGGACGAAAAACAGAGCGCGCCGGGCGGCGTGTGGGGGTTGGGGGGGGGGCGGAGAGAGAGCTATCGAGCGGGCAGTTCATCAAACGGATCTTCTTCACCCAGCGTTCGCCCCTGGCGCCTCCCCTTCCGAACCCCCGACTCCCCTCCTCCATCGCCCAACGCCACGCCCCCACCCCCATAACCCCTTCCCCACCCCACCTCCCCACCCCACCCTACCTCCCCGGTCCCAACCCCACCCACCCTTCCTCCACCCCGCCAGCCCCTCTCATCCACCACCCCTCCCCTCCCTTCCCACGCCACTCCCCCTCTCCCTCCCTGTGCCGTCGGTGAACGGGCTGCTCGGGTGGACGAGGTCGTTTTCGTTCTCGCTTGTCCCGTTTGACGTGACTTGCGCTGCGCTTGTGCTTTCCAGAATGCCCGTCGTGAGAATAAAAATGAAGGTTTTAAGAACGTATGTTGCGAGAGCAAGGGATATTTTTTAAAAAAATAATAGTATAGAATTTGTTTATCTTTGTACCTTGTAATGTTGTTTCCTTGTTGATTACACGTCGAACTTGAGTGCCTTCGATTTTCGATATTTTCAAAATCGCTTTCGATCGTCGGTTTGTGAAAACGTGCGTATTAATCAGGAATAATCTCGTGTTCATATTTTCTTGAATGAACGAGACATTTGAGATGTCTTCTGTTTTTGGATATTTTACGTGCTTGTTCAAACATAAGCCACCAATATCTCACAATTCTGTGTCATTCCTATATTCTCTGCAAGACGGTAATAATATGTATTGCACATGGAAGTGTTGTGACTAAACGAGAGTTTTATTTAATATTAGTAATAAAAATCACAAAAATGCAATAAACTAACATATTAACTATGTAATTTGAATGCAATTTCTTCATTATTATATCATCCATCGTTTTCACAAAAATTCATCGTAACAATTCTTTGCAGCCGACCTGGATGGCCGAGGTGGCTAAGAGCGAGTACCGACTCAGCGCTTCGGTCCGAAGGGTCGCGGGTTCGAGTCCCGCCTTGGGCATGGCTGTTTGTCCCTTGACTTTGTGTGTGTGTTGTCGCGGAGGGCCTCGCGTTCTGCTGACCCCAGATCAGAGGAGCCCGCAAGTGTTTGTCTAGTGTATGGTCGAATATGCGTCCCTTCGGGACGTAAAGGGCAACCGGCTGTTGGCTGGATAAAAGTCCTAGGAAAAAAAAAACAATTCTTTGCATTTTTTTTCCGTTGTGCTTACTGTTACGCTGTCTACTAAGGAATAATCTCAAATTGATCAGAACGGCTATGGATACATTGGAACATTTGTTCTTGGTTGTCACAAATTGTTTACTCGAAACGGAAGATGCAAAATTAGCTACGACAGACACAACAACCCTTGCATTCGTCTTTTCAGCGTTAAAATCCCTCGCGCCTTAGTTACATCCTTGATTACTTATATCATTGATCAGAATGGTTATGGATAACATACATTTGTCCTTAGTCGTCACAAATTGTTATATTCGAATTACAATCACAGAACATGCAAAATTAGCTACGACAGACCCAACAGCCCTTCGTCCCCCATTCGTCGACCCAACCCATTCGTCTTTTCAGCGTAAAAATCCCTCGCGCATTACTTACATCCTTCGTTTTTTTCCCGCCTTCTCCTGGCGTTGCGCTCCCGGGCGGCGCGGTGGCGAGTTGCGTGGGCCGAGACCCGGCGTTTGCGTTATCGGCGCGGTCGTTTTTCCTTTTTGTTTTGAATCGCAGGTTGCCACGTCGTTACAGCACCGGCTGCAATAATAACGAACCCGAAAAAAAACAAACACGATTACTGGGAGATTGGGGCGCGGCCGGCGATCTGCGAGGCGGGGCGGGGCGGGGCTGGGCAGGGAGGGGCGGGGAGGAGCGGGGAGGGGCGGGGGAGAGGGCGGTTCGGGGGCTTGTTTAACGCAGAGAGAGAACGGCTCGGACAAACCGCGTGCAGCAGGAAAGGCGCCCGCGCGAGCGACCAGAGAGATGTGTGGTTATGTGCCGCGTTTATTGCGAGTTATGCAAGAGATGTGTACGTCGCGATGATTTGATGTTGTTCTGTGAAGAATTTAACAAATTTCAAGGATGGATCTTAAACGGAATGATGAATTGATAAGTTCTCATTCGCTGTCAATATTATCTGATTTGATGAGATTCAAATTTCGTTATGGCGGTTTAATGAAAATATTGTTATTATTAATAATCATTAATTTTATTCTTGAACTCTATCACTGTACACGACTGAGCAAGAGACATCAATTAATGTTTAGTTCATTTTGTCCCTATAAATGTTTCTTACATGTCTATTGTAGATAAGAGTTTGCAATCGGATATGTAACTGTCAAAATAAGCCGATTGTTACACAATTGAGTAAACACTTAAGAAAAATTCTTGAGTGGATTGTAACTCTCTCCATTTTTTAGTAGTTGAATATTTTTATATACCTAATTTGTTTGATTAATAATACGTAATATTATTGACATTGATTTTCTCTTTACGTACTCAATTTCTAGTCTACTCAATTTCCTGGGAGTGCCGCCATCTACCTCCTGTGAATTTGCTTATAAACAAGACTTAATTTTAAAATATATTAAAGAATTTCTATAGAAGCTCTAAATTGAAAAAGAGGAATGAAAATATCACACTATCTAATTCTTAAAATAACTGTCTGACTCCATTTTCCGGAAAACCAAAGAAAGCGTATATGGAAAGCGAAGAGAACGTCAAACGAAAGATACAATGAGAAATTTTGAATTCAAAATTCAAAATTTATTGCTTATTTATCCTTGAAAATAGATTTTATTACATGGGAGTTTTTTTGTTTTTTTTCTCCCTTTCAAAATTCAAAACTTAAGTAGTATATGATTTTGTGTGGGGATCACAGAATTTTGAAAATGTGCACACAATTCACTTTTCCCCATAGCCCGTCATACGCAGTTTTTTAACTTTTTTTGACGTAAAATAAAATAAAATAAAAATAAAATAAAACCAAAAAAGTGCGTCAGGCGTTCTTTAAACGTCTTTTTCTAAAACTATGCTCTCGATGTGTTTCTGGGAATCATATCATCTGTCATCTCCAGGCTCCCAACGTTACTTTGTAGATTATGAAAGGGAACGCGGCTCTGTTCCCATGCAGAAACTGACTAAAGTACACTGTACGTCACTAAGAGAACTACGTGCCATGAGCAGGCGTTGCCGGTATGACAGTTGTGTATGAAGAGAGACTTACGCAGAAATCCATATGAATGAAGTTTCAATTAAATAAGTCTTATTAAATGTAAATAAATAAATAAAAAAAATGTGTAATCTTAAAGAGCAACTGTGACCTCTGTATACTCACGAGAAAGTATGAATTCGTAATTCTTTATAAATTTAACGAGAAATTTGAAGACCGCCGTCTTTACTGCAAAATTGGTTGCATACCCTCAAATCTCTTTCCATTCCAGCAATTCTATGACCGCTCAATACTTTTCTACCACCTTCTTTCAAGAATCTTTCTTGTGCAAAAGAAACACATTTTCTTTAGTTTCAGCTTATGTGTTTTAGTTGTTCTAAAAGACGGCGATATGTTAAATCTTTAATGAACACCGACCGGTAGAATTGGCTTTGTTGTCGGTTTAGTTGCGTAAAGTCGATAAAAACAGTACAGTACTACGAAAACTATTTCTAGGAGTATCTCATCAAATTGTTATGTATTATAAGAAAAGTCACCAAAAAATAAAATATTTCACCTTAAAATCCATTCATGAGTGTTTGCACAAATTTACGAATTTAAGTCTTTTTCATGTTTACGTATTATAATTCTCTGGAATGACATGATCAACAAGTTGTATCGGAAGAAACGGTTTGGTGAAGATATTACAATTGTATACATTTTGGAAACAGTTTAGCTCATTATTTAGAATTCCTGACGTCTTAAATAATCAGCATATTCTCATTTCTTTTCGAGAGTTCTGCTTTCATCTCAGGACCTTCCACCTCTGACCACATTTACCCTCATTTTTTTACTCCCCCTTTACCTCACATTTACCCACAACTACTCTCCCACACATGCCGTGAGCCCTTTCGGAGACTCGGTTGGAGTTATTCCCCGCTGGGGTAAAAACCTGGAAGAGGAATATCCCGCAAGGCGACGCGTAGCTCGAGGCTTGAAATCACGTTCCAACGAGGGAGGAACAGAGTTCGAGTCCCGTCGGTGGCGCATTTTCAAAACTATACAGCTGGGTCGAATTCAGTCGCTATCTGGGGGGAAGTTCTAGCTGCAGGCTGCTCTGATCGGTAGCTTTCCGTCGTTTCTCCGAACAATACTAGGTGAAAGCTGGAGCAGTACCCTAATAAACGGGCCACGGACCGCGCGCGACTTTCCCTTCCTGTTCCTGGTCATTTTCGCGCCACTTACACACACTTCAATATAGAAACACTACTACACATGTCGGAAGCGGCTGCATTGTTGGAGGAGATACCTGGAAGGGAAAATCCCCGGCAAGCCGACGTGGAGATCGGCTCCGAATCCCACCATCCAGCGGGGGAGGAACACCGCCACCTCCGGAAAAAAACACTTACGGGACTAATAACCTTAGCGGTTGACGTGCCCGGAATCTTCAATATATCAATCAGTTAAACTAACGGGATTGATGACCATAGTAGTTGGCGCGCCCCGAAATATAAATCAATGAATCCAGCGTGGTTCAAAGAGCCGGTGCCAAGGACGACCGCCGCCGGAGCTCGACGCCGGGTCCTCCGACGTCACCTCGCGCCGCTCCCCCGCGCAGGGCCACCAGCTGGGGCGGCGCGGTGGGCGTGCGCCGGCCGCGGGGAGCCCTAACGGCCTCTCGATATTGCGCCCCCCTCTCGCTTTACGGCGGAATAAAGATTTGATGGCGCCATATCCGCGCCGTTGCGCCCACCCCCCGGCCCCGCCCCGCGCCCCGCCACGTCTTTATTAAAAAGTGCGCCCCCGCCGCGCCCCCGCCGCGCGCCGGCGCCCACCTTACCTCCCCGCTCCCCCTGGATCCTCTCGCCCGTACTCGTAGCTGACCTCGCCGTGCCAGCGCCTGAATGTACGTTGCTTGAAAACGCCCCCTCCTTACCGCCCGCTTTTCCAACCTCCAACCGTAACACTCCCTCCCCACAATTTGTCCATTCCTAAGTTCTTCCTGGGTGTTGCCTCTCTTCTCTTCGCCCTTTGTCCTCTCCATACTCCCGCGTTTTCTCGCCTTGCGTTCTCAGCATGGCTGACCCCACCTCTCTCCCTCCTGCCCCAGCGTCAAGCACACGATCATTTACCGCTCCGTGTTTTGCCGCCGATTTTCCTTTTATCCTCGTTCACCTCGTCTTTCTTCATCTTACTTGCCGTGCCCTGACTTCCAACACCGCCAATATTCCGCAACAGCGGACGAATGCGTCTCCCCGGGATTGCCTGAATTCCTCACAAGATCCATAAATCCAACTCACATTCCCTACTCCAGGACAGCACCCAACCTGCTCCATATATGCATCTGTTCCCTTCGGATTCCTCTTTTTCGCCCTCCACTTCTTCCTAGACCTGTGGATATCTTCCAGTCTCGAACTCTCTCCTGCTGTACGCCTTGTTCGACTCTTTCTTTCTACAACCTCCCCCACCCCCTCCCATTGGGACCTTTCCACTCTTCTTTGCACCCAGCTCTACTCCTCGGCTCGGCGATTCGCGCTCCGGCCGCACCGTCCAACCCCGCATCCACCTCACCCCGCCCCGCCCCGCCCCACCCGCCCCGCCCCGCCCAGCGCCCGCCTGCCCACCCGCCCTTCGCACACGCGATCTGCATCGCGAAGCGAGACGGACAAGCGGCGGGCTGTTCCCTCTGAAGTCGGCCAACCGAACGGAAGCGTTCTTTATTCATGAAAGAAATTCAGCAGCCGTCCGTATAACACTTGTACTGCGCGCTTCCTTTGCCCAACAACTTCATTTCGAGGGATGTGCCGGGCCGCACAAATCCTCTACTGGCTTTTTTTTTCGAGGCTGAATGCTTGTGGATAGAATAGACTCAAAAATCGACGCGTCCATCAACAGTCGACATTGAATCTTTTGGTGTTTATAGACCACTTCAAATGTTAACTGTAATTAAAATACAAATTATTCAAAGATAAGGGATAGTTAGTTTTGGATTCGTCTACATAAATGAAATAAGTAAAATATCTCAAATATGGTGCGCTCTTTGCGTGCTGTTTGATTGCGTGAAGTAATTTGGAAGAACTATCAAAGTACATTTAAGAATATTTGTATTTAATTATTTTTAAATTGGAGAGCAATTCATCAAAACCTATCAAAATATTCTCAAAATGTATGTTTTTATTAAATATTAAAATTGAATTCAACTCCTAACTGAAAAGTGAGAAAAATGTAGATGTTTACGTGAACCTTTATTCATTTTATTCTGGATACTTCGAAATGTCTTTTGTTTTATCTTTCATGATCTTTCTGTTCTCAATATTTTTTTTCTTTCGTTGAATCATTATCTCCCTTTTACGACCATCCTCTCTCCTACTCTCTGGGTTAATTTACCATTCCAGCGCACTCTGGCTTCTGGCAGGTAATTTTCAGGAACTCAACCAGTTTACTACTCATGTCACCTGGAAACATAAGTAGTACAGGTAATGTGAGGCCACTTTTTTCTTCTAGAGAACCAATTAGTTCGCATGACGGAAGTGATCGCTTCGTTCGACGAAGTCGCTCGCACCCTTTCTCCCTTTACTCCCTGACCTTTCTGCGCGGCGCTTCGATCCCCTCGCTCCGACTTTCTCTCTCACCATCACGCTCCCGCTCCGTCCCTCACTCCCACCCGCTCCGCCCTCCATTTTCCTCGCCCCACTCTCCCACCCCCTCCAACCACACCTCCCACCGCCCCCTCCCAACGCCCCGCACCTCCCCCGCCCCCTTCACCGCCTAATCCCCCGGCTCCATCCCTCGCCCCATCCCCCGCCCCATCCCCCGCCCCATCCCCCGCCCCATCCCCCGCCCCATCCCCCGCCCCATCCCCCGCCCCATCCCCCGCCCCATCCCCCGTCCCATCCCCCGCCCCATCCCCCGCCCCCACTACCCCATGTCGATCCGCCGCCCACTCCCCCCACCGTGCTGCGCACCCACTCTGCTCCGGCCCTACTTCCCCACCCTCTCGCCTCCACCCGGCTCCGCCACACCCGTTTCGCCTCGCTCTTCCCACCCCACTGCACGAACTCCGCTCCACTCCCCCCACTTCATCCCACCCTACGCCATCTCCTGGTCCCACCCTGTTCCTCTCCTCCCCACCCAAGCACATTGCCTGCCTCACTCCACCCCACCTCGCTCCGCCTCGCCCAGCGCCGCGTCGCTCCTCCCTCTCCTTCCCCTCCCTCCCCCTCTTCGCTCTCACTGTAATTACACTGTTTATCGCGCTCAGGTAGGCTCGCGACGCGCAGGCGGCGGCGGGGCCGGGGGCGAAGGAGAGGGAGTAAGCGGGATGGAAAACAGGGAGTGGGGACGTCGCCGTGGCAAAGCGGCGACGACATTAAGAAGACATCATGGCAGCCGATAGCGTCGCCCCCGGCTTACCCAAGTTGGCCCCCGGCGCAGCCGCCGCCACAGCCACCGCCGCCGCCAGCCTTTCTGGCGCTCGGTGTCTCCTGGCCCTCTGGCGGCGAATCGATGAGGCCCAGGGAAGGGCTGCAGGGGGTGGGCGTGGGCCCCGCTGGGGTGTGAGCAGGTCGCGAGACTCGGGGCCCTTCCGCCACCGGCTCGCAGGGCAGCACCCTCGTTGTCCGAGCTGAGGCGGTTATCTTCGAAATAGAAGTTGCACACTTCCAGTATTCACAAAGGACTCCCATATATTCTTGGGGTTTTCTAACCTGGCAGCTGACGTAAATCGTATGTTACGGTGTCATCCAATCGAGAGCTAAAACGTCAGTGTGGTGACGTTTAAGATCCCAATTGGACGAAACCGTCAACTGCTAATTTGTGTCAACTGCCAGATAAGAAAAACCAAAATATTAGTACAAACAACTGAACAAGACGTTCTAATTTTCGATTGATCCTAAACCTAGTTTGAGCTTGTTTGTTGCCTCTCTACTCTGCATGTAATTTTACCCTTAAACCCTTAACTCCCCTCTGCAATGACTAGAGTATTTTGGATTCATTCTTCACCAACTCCATTCGAATAATCGAAAATATCAAAATATTTTCGGAAATATCCAAAAATGTTCCAATTTTGCTTTATAGATATCTATTGGGCAGCATTTCTATTTTTTCAGTTCATAGTGTAATTCTTCTGAATTCATTGAATTTATTTTAATGTTCTGGTATTAGCTTGCGATGTATTCCAAAATCACTGTTAACTATGGTTTTTATTTCAGGGTATTTTTAATATTATTCGGGATTAATTTTTTTTAAATACTGTATGCTTACTTTTTACGGTTTAAGTCCATTGTAGTACGTGGCCGTGAAGTGATGCAACCAACGCGTCACTTTTTTCGACGCTTATCGTAATGCTACGTCACGCTGCATGTTTGCTTCACGTCACCCGACAAGTTTGCATCCATGAATTTCAGCGATAGGCTGAAAAAACGCAGCAATGTCCGGGAATACTACGTCATTGTCTGTTTTGCTCACTATGCAAATGAAAAGTACGGTTGATCTACGGAAGATACATTAGGGCACGTATATTATTTAACAGTTTTGTGAAAGGCTTGTGCGAGAGTGTGCGTTAAACAACTTTGCTATGTTACATTAAATCGTGCGAAAACATTACATGTACTAACGATGGGGAAATGATAAAGTTTTCGCGCAAATATTAAACCAATCTATGTTGTATGGGTAATAGTGTATTTATTTACCATACATTGATTAAGGCCAATTACTTTTCAGTTTTCATAGAACGTTTAGAATGTTTGACTTCGCGTTCTCCTATCTGGTAATTATTCGAAGAATACGTCTAAGAAACTAAATATAATTCCGTATTTTGAAGATAACTTAATTGTGAAGATAAAATACGAAATTCATCAAACTGTCAATGAACTTCAAAAGAGATGGTTTGTATGATTTTTCTACAAGGAATATTCAAATCTTGATTAGTATCAGTAAGTTTCGAGCGATTCCTGATAAACAAATTATATATTTAAATATTCGTTACATTTTAACAATAGTATTTTTAATTACATTTTTAAAAACCTGAGTAAAAGAGAGAATATATACATGCAACAAGTGTTTACGAAGAGTGGTTAAAAAATTGTGTGAACGTTACAATTGTGTATGGTTCAAAGTGATCTAGTAAACTTTTGAAGCAGAACATTTATTATCTTAAAATTTCTTTCCTCACGTGTTGTTGGTCTGATTGATCTATTCAATTGTTGAAGCCGATTGCAACAATAATAGCGCAACTTGCAAGCTTTATATGGAATTTTCATAGTATGGAATGCAGTGGCAAACTAGAAATGATCATCGGTCATTTCCATCATGTCGTCGAATACCTAATCACTAGGGGGCGCATTTTGATGCCCTTAAACATTGTCAAAAGGATCTATACAATGCTCTTAAAACGTTTTTAAAACGCCCTAAAAGCAAAGAAATATGACGTAAAAAATGTGATGAAAATCAGCTCGGATGAACATCTCAAGCAGTTGGATACGGTACTGATGTAATCGAGGCTTATTTCACTTGTTCAAGTGACCTCGGCTCGCAAACTTTTGGTTGAGACTGTTCTTCTTCTCTGTCTTTTGTTACCCTCAAATCGGCCGAACAGACAGTGGTACTGACAGGCGCCACGGATTACATACAATGGCTGACATTACAATTTCTGAGCGAAGAAATCGAATAGTCTACTCATAAAATTTATGGAAAACATTTATTGCATGCCGTAAATATTATTTCAAGCAAGTCCCATTAAAATTATATTAAAATCAATTAAATCAGCGAAAATGCATTAAAAATGACGAAAAAAGATTTAAAAAGTTACTTATTAGTTGAAATGGACAAAAAAGGCAAAAAACGACATTAAAATGGGTAATTTCCTTTTGTCATAACAAAATTAATGTCCAAACTAAATGGCATTGTTCCGAAGTGAAAAGAAAAGAAAACATCATTCCATTCAAATCTGCACCCTACTAATCACTAGCCAACATAACACCTGTAAATCTGAAGATTATTCGAATGAATATCTTGCTGCCCCTTCCTTCGAGCGCACTAAAAGCACAGCGATTTGCGTATGTAAGTTACCTTCGCTTAGCCGAAATAATCTGGGCGTGGTACGTCGTGATGGCGTTAAGGACGTTCACCGTGCGTGTGAACGAAGCTTTCTGTCGAGTGCATATTCATGATAGCGCCCGCACACGGAGCGAGAGGGCGGGCGGGCGGAGAGTTCTCTCTGAGGCAGGAAGAAGCCGGTTGCCGCGCGGCGCATGTGAGGGCGAGATAGGCGCCACCTGCGACGGGGCTTCGGAGATTCTCCCTCCCGCCGCACCGTGCCGCTGCGTGCCGGCGCGCCCCTTTAACGACCTCGCCTTTTACGTCATTGCGCATCGTAGATTAGATTTCGCCGTCAGCCGCCCTTCGCCTCGCCGGGGGCCCTTATCCCTTCACGCGGCTGCCATCGCCCGTGAAATGCCGTGTATGGGAGCGGGTTATGTTTGCGGGTGTTCGAGACAAATGAGGGGTGTTGGAAGAAAAATTGATCTCTCACAGTATATTATGAGTAAACGAAGAGAACTTTATTATTCAATGCAAAATTTTCTATGTAGCCTATACCTCAGATGTGACTAAAAAATATCAAGATGTATCCATGATTGTGAGGTAGTTTTATGAGCTACTGCAGTACTTGGATGTTCTTAATTCTCTTCATTTCTATTTCATATAGGTGTAGCAAACTCATTTTTCGCCAAAATTTGACTTTTCGACTTTTTTCCTTATACTACTCTTCAAAAATGGTGTAACTGCACAGTCCGTCGTATTGTATTGATTACTGCATTGAAGGACACACTTTTCTTGCTATTTGTAATTTATTTTGAAAAAATTATTGATCTTGGTTTCTCCTTCATTTAGCCAATCAGTAAATAAATTCGTGATTTAAGGAAATTGGAAAGTTTCAAATATGAGAAATTAGTCTGATCAGGTAAGATTTTAGGCTATGATGAAAGGCTTTCATTTTAAATCTTAACTCAAACTCTTAACATTTTTATTACATATGAGTATTACAGTCTGAACTCCTTTCGTTCAGATCCCATTTTGCGATAATCGTCATTCATTTATTTATTCGTGTGCTGTAATAGCAATAGGTACGCCATGCGTGTAGCATATCGGTAAAAATTATTTTCGTTATTGAACCCGTCGCCCCGCGTATAATTGAAAATAAGGAAAAAATCTTTGAAAGGTTTCTTGAGGAAGGTAAGCCTCTAATAAAATCATTTTCCGAATTTGTATTTGTACTTACGAAGATGTGTCAGTAAGTAGTAAGTCTAGTTGTAGAGTGAAATAATGTAATAAATGGTTGGAAGTTATTACATTAAACTCTGAAAAGTACAAAAAAATGACAATTTTATCTACAGACATGTTGCATATATCACGTTATAACAGTAATAGGATAACAATGTCTACTGTCTATGAGAAACAATTAAAATCACTCTTCAGATAATTCTACGAAACTATAAGCCTTCTTAAACTTTTGTAAAAGGAAAGAAATAAAACGGAAACCTTATAAGGACGTCAAATCTATATTTTGTGCAGCCTACTCGAAAAAATCCATGCTGTTGCGCCTCGCACAAAGGCCATCTCTGGCCCGCTCGCCGTTCACGGGCGCGACCTAAAATCCGGGTGCTTCCCGGAGCGGCGGGGTTGCGCCGGGCCAGCGGGACAGGCTCCGTAATCGCCTTTATTTATAACGTGGCTTTAACTCTTTCGGCCGCCGCAGCCGCCACCGCCTTTTTTTGCGGATGCTCCCCCCGCCCCGCCCCCGTCGCGCCCGGCCCCGCGCTGCTTCCTTTCCGATGCTAGCGCTGGCGACGTCTCGACCTGGAGAAGGTGCGAGAGAGCGGGATATCGCTGGGAAAGTGTGCCTCCAGTTTGCCATGCTATTTGCTGCGGTGGGAATATTCGAGACTTGCGGACTGTGTGTGCAGAGCCATCACAATTGCGAACGTTGTAACTGATTTATTTAACTTATTTATTTTCAACAGTCTATTAATCTTATTATTTTCAAATTATAGAATTCAATTTTAAGACAGTTAATAATTGTTTTTTATTTTCAATTGTATCTTTTTCTTGTTTCGTACAACGTTTCGATGAACTTTTTATATCATTATCAAAAACTGAAATTGAAACTTTTTGTTTTTACATTACAGTTACCTATTTACTAAATATTCCAAATTATTTTGACTTACCACGATTAATACAATTGACGATCATAATTTGTGTTGATGTGTAGAATCTTTAGATGTAATCTTCAATGAAATAATTCATTTTACCTATAATCTAATAATCTAATTTGAAAATAATATGATTTATTTAACACTTTTTTTCGGTACCATTGAGGATTGTTGGACTGTGGGAGTAGGTTTCAGTCCTCGAGCACTGTTCCTACCACCACCTACACTCATAAATTGTGTTCACATTCAATGACAATATTATATTACAAAAGGTTGGTAGAACTTAAAAATGTTGCATTTGCTTACATTATGCAACTGTTAGTAATATGTACTGTACTGTTAGTAATATGGAATAGCAGAACTAACAATTCAGTATTGACATTTTAAAGAGGGATCTATCAGGGAGCAATGAATTGGAGAAGTTGTCTCGCAGAATATTTTATCATTGACGATTGTGGTCGCCGTCATCATGATTATCATTATTATCACCATTCTTGTGTATTATTATACCCGAATAGCTTCCGGCTTTCGTGACCTTGAAATCCTTGTAATTCTGTTGCTTGTGAAGCGTACTAAAGAAGTGGGCCTCTCATTATCAGCCTTCGGTATGCCTACTCCGCTACGAGGAATAAATGCACCTGAATACGCATTGCATCGTTTGAACATTTTCGGCCACTCGTGCTGTTTAACCTCATATTTGTATACCTATGCATTTTTCGTTTTTCGGACACTCTTGACTTGACGTCTCTTAATGTCATCAGAGTATTATTCGACGTTAAATTATTATTCAAGTCAATCTCTTTCATCATTAAATCATTTGTCAGAAATATTGACATATTGCGTAAAAATCGGTGTAATATTGACAGTTTTTTCGAATATTCTACAAGTTAAAAATGTATTAGTGTGCGGTAATGAATATAGAAATCGATCCTGAATCTTGGGAATTTTGTAGTAGTTTCGGCTTCTTTAAAGGTTATCAGAATATATTTAAGAAAACTTACTTCAACTTGTTGCTGCTTTAATACGGATAGTCTAACATGTAAATTACTGTGTACATGAGGCTGGTAATGGTGGACAACGTCAAATGGGCAGTAATGCGGCTACCAAATACAACGCAAAGAGCACACTTCCTCTGCTCAAAGCTGCTTCAACAACGTTCTAAAATGTTGTCAAAGAGATCTGAGCGAGCAGACCTCTGTTTTGTTTCGTAGAACTCTCCTTTGACAACTTGACCCACGCTTTCACTTGAAATACTTTAGCATTAGTTAGTTACTTGCGTCACAGCAAGTACACCCTGAGAGCCCTTGCAGATCAAAAGGTGATTGTAATCGAAAACGATCCTTCATCCACTTGTACACAGTGCGAGAACCTGGTGGCCAAATGATTTGATTTATCTGAAGTGAGACCGCGCATGACTTGCCGAACTTAACAGGAAACATTTTAAATTCAGTGGTGGCAGAGAAAAAAACGTCCATTCTCTTCGATATGTTACCAAAAGACACAGCAAAGTATAATAAAATTCGAGAACACAAGGCAGAATAAAACATTTAGAATTGGATCGGTAAATGAAAGTAAAAGATGATAAGACTTAAATAAAAGCAATGCTAGATAAAATAACTTTTAAAACAATAGATGCAAAGATATGCCGATTTAAGGTAAATTCTTGTTTAATTAGTCCACAAATTCATCTAATATGAAACTGAGGCTTAACATTAGACGATTTTTTTCTGATAAAACGTGGGGCTCTAACTGTATATTTTACATGTCATCACGCTGAAAGAAATGTATCAATATGGATGAAACTGGCATAAAATTAATTGTAAATAATGGTAAAACATCTTATTACGTAGAGCGGTTCACAGGAATGTCGAATCCTGGAATGTTGTGACGTGTTGTTTTAATTTTTTGAAGACTAATTTCAGTTGTTCTCACTTATACTCAAATTTGATAATTGTCTTGCTGTACCTGCATGTATCAATGAATATCTCTACAAACTACTATTTAAACAAACATCCGTGCCAATCAGAAGAGAGTAACGACTAGACCTGCAGGCACGTAGCCAGGGGAGGGGCTCGAGGAGCTGAAGCCCTCCCCTTAATTTTTTTTTTTTGTTTGTTTTTTCATTCATTCATTATTTATTTATTTATTAATTTAAATTTATCCAAATATGTCGACATGTATAAAAGTAGATTAAAAGACTGATGCTGCTTCTTTTTTTAAGAGCATCTCTTTTAAACAAACCCGATAAAGATATTATAATAACTTTCGTACTATCCATTTTTTAAATTTTGGAAGCCCCTCCTGAGAAATAATCCTGCATACGGCCCTGCCACGACGTAATTTAAACATAAGTATTGAGCCATCATAACCGAATCGAAGTAAAGTTTGAAGTTTTAACATTCCTGGATCTGAAGAAATGAATCTGGAAACAAGGTTGTTACACATTCAAAAAGTTGATCGACTGACAAAAGCATTGCCCAACCCGCATGACCGTCACATGACTTGGATGAGCATTGTTGACTCTGATCGAACGTCGTAGTACCTCAGCGCGCGTTGCTGAAGGTAGAGGCATTTTTTTGACCTGGAGGAACTTTAGCTGACTGAGGTGAACTTTGCCGAACCTTGCACGATGTTCGTTGCTGCTGGTCCTTGACGATCTTTGCCGGGCGTGGCGGGCCCCGCAATCAGAGCGGAACAGTCACAGGGTGCGAAGGGCGTCGGGCGGTGTGAAGCGTGAGGGGCGGGGCGGGGCGGGGCGGGGCGGGGCGGGGCGCGCGGCGCGTCCGGCCGGGGAATTGTTTTTAAAACAAAGGGCGCTTGCCGGGGCTTAGGCGGCGACCTAATTCCCGCAAGCCGCTCGCCGCGGGGCCGCTTAAGCCCCGGGGGGCGGGGCTCGAACCCGGACGCCGCCGCTCGCGCCACGCCACGCCGCGCCGCGCCGCGCCGCAGGATTAGGTGCAGTAGCCGCTGCGGCAGATATCTGGCCGACCGCCTTCTCTGTCCCTCGCGCTCTCCGCGTGCGCGGCCCTGCAGCTATCTCTGTTGCTGGTCTCCATCCCCCCCACCCCCGGCGAGTTACGCGAACTGCGATAGGTCCCAAGGTGAATTTGTGGAAGGAGACACTGGTCGCTGCAGTGTTCCTCAGAATTCTACCGCTTCTTATCATTTCCATCGTCTGTTTATCTCATTGTACATCTCTTGTTTGAACTCGGAATCCTGATACGGAGAATCGCAATGAACCCATATATGCCAATGTCGGCGCATAAAACGTTCATTATCGAACGATATTGGTTGTCGAACAATTGGCAAAGAGAGTGTGGGCGTCATTTGCAGGGACTCTATTATTTTTTTTTTTTGCAAGTTTTTCGTTATCTTGGTAATTTCCGACACAGTAAGACTGTTTTCCATCTCAGGTGTTTACCCTTTCAATAGATTTTATTAATAATTCATTTGAAAGTATTGGTAATTTTGAAACAATATCTATTAGTCTCTGATTCATTGGTTTTAAAATTATGTATTCAGAACGCCATAGAATTTAATTTGTATATTAAGTATTCTGCGGAGTTAGCAAACATTTATCTAGTTATAAATTTCAATGTACGATCTATTTTCAGTTCTTTATGAATTTGAACTTCATTTCGTAATTATTTGTAGCAATAATAAGCATTACATCCGTTTTACTGTCATTGCAAATATATAGGAATATATAATTCAAGTTAATTTTCTTTCATTATTCAGTGACGAAACAAAATATTAAAAGTTCGAACACAAATATTTCACAATTTTGTGACATTATTTCCGTATTTACTTATTGTATTGGATGAATTATTGTTTCATAATTGCGCGTTGAAACAGAACATATTGTGTGTATTTAATTTCTTTTGAAATCTCTAAGCTACAGTTCTGGTTTCTGTAATTCATTGTAGCGATGAAATATTATCCCTCACAGAACAGTATATAAACGCTTTTATTTGATTTTTTAAAAATTTTATTTTCAAAGCAATGACATTATGAATTTTTGAGATGAAATGGATAGACCTGTTATTAGCTTTTCAAATGGAAGCTAATAAAAATAGTTGTTTTTTCGTCGTATGTGCCGTTTTATGAAGCGTTTCCACCGTTTTCAGGTTTATAATCTGGCAGTTTCTAGTGCTACAAATTGTTTCGATGAACGTTAATACATGTAGACGGTAAATTTAATACTAAAATTAAAGAAGATACTACTTAATCTAATTTCTATCTTAATTGATGTTATATTCATCGGGATTAGTCGGGATAGCACGAAAGAACTGTTAGTCTTGTGATTTCAAGGTAAGAGGAAAAACAATATATACTTACCAAATAAAATCCACATAAGACTGGGTTTTTCCACGGAGAAAAAGAAACATCTTAAAACTACTGAGAGAATATCTTACAAACATGGAAGATATTCTTGGAAATTCGAAAAACCGCTGACAGTTCCTACCTTTTTTTTCAAATCGCTTTATTAATAAACACTACTCCGACGTTCTAGCGTCTTTAAAAGGTATCTATTCCGCATCTCACTTCCAATTCCAATCTTGCTAGTCGACGGCATTTTTCTGCGCCAAATAAACCCTTTCTCGGCTTCATATTTTCACGACTTCTACCACCTTTATTCCCACCGCCGCCGCCGCCCGCGCCACCATCGGCGCGCTGCTGCTGATATATACGCCACCCGCGCGCCTTCGAGTCGAGATTGACGATTTGGGAGCCGTGGAAAGTCTGTTCGAAATCTGAAATGGCGGTGGCGGCGACGACAGCGGTGGTGGCGCGACCTGTAATGGTATTCAATTCAATAACGCTTCTCTCCTCCCCAGCTCCCTGCCTCGCGCTGGACGCCCCGCGTAAGTTGGCGTCCAATTGAATCTTCTTCTTCTTCTTCTCCCTTTTATCATCGCCTCTCTGGGAAGCGCATGTCATGGACGGCGATCTTTGCGACCTCGCGTCCTTTGCTCCTCTACCGTATCCTCACCCCACGCCACCTTCATCCTCTATCTCCCCCCCCCTGCCGTCGTTGTCAGAATCCCGGTTTGCTTTTGATGTCCCCTTTCATTCCCGCCTTTCTCACTCCCATCTTCCCGCTCGGTTGTAAACTTCTCGCTCTGTTTCTTACTGTCCTCACCACCATTGCTTCCTTCCGTAATCACCAACCACATCTCCCTTAGTGAATTAATTGCGCTCGCAGTCCTCACTTTCTTTATCGCCGTTACGCATTCCCCCGCCATCTTCATCACCCGCACCACACTAGTCGCCTTCACCATACTTGCTTCTTCGTATCCTCTGTGCTGTTGCTTAGAACCTCTCTTCAAGAATGGCATCGCCATGCGCAGGAACATCCATCGTCCACCCGCCTCTCATCATCCTAGCACAGAACGTTCGCCTTCACAGCCAGTCCCACACAACCGCAATCGGCGTTGTCCCAGCCTTCCTCCGCCGCCAACTCGCGCCTCCCGCTCCTCGTTGCTGTCTCCACCTCCTCCCCTTCCCCGTGGCGACTTCTGCCAGGCCGCGTCTGCACCAGGCCCCGGGGCGTCGCCCGCCCGCCCGCGCCAGCCGCTGTCGCTCCTCCCCCTCCCCCTTGCGGCCCGAGGTTCAGACGGGAAGATGAAAAGAGGGGACGCCCGAGCGAGCGCAATAAAAACAGAAATCGCTGGAAATTGTGGAGGCCGCGCTGAAAGAGGCGATCGTCAGTTGGGCGAAGTTTCATGAAGGCGGGCGGGCGGGTGCCGCGGCGGCTCCGCGACTTGAAGCTTCTGGGCACGTGGCCATGCGACGACGCTGGCGCTGTCGCCGGCGCGAGTTGTAAACTGTGCCGACGTGCGCTGTCCCTTGTGCGATGGGCGCCAAAATTATGCCTCTTTTGATCGCAAAGATGAAATTACGGTGTACATTTCTGATACTAGATGAACACATCTTTGTTTTCAATTTGTTTCTTTTGTGACTATTAATATATTATCGTTTTTGTTATTACCACATAAAGAATAGGCATGTTTCGCAAATAAAATTACGACTTTGTGATGATGTGATAGTTGTTAGTTACACAACAAAGATGTGACATTGCTCGTTAAAATTATTTTATGACGATAAATTGGAGCCATTGTCGGAAAAATTCATGGCAGAGTGATTTTCGGGCTTTCTTTCTCTCCTTTCTGTTTTTTCTTTTCTCTGTTTCGTATTTTTGTGGTATCGTTTCTCATAACGAGAACATAGGTTAGATGCATTCATTCGAAATTAATCACCTAGAAGGATTATCTTATGTTTGATGGAATTATGAAAACCTCAGCTCTTGCCATGCAGCATAACATAACAAACGTATTTCATAGACTGAGTGATCGCAAGTTCAGATAAGTTACTAACATTGTTATTTTACAGGAGTCTAAATACACTAACGATTGTTTGAATAGAACATACAAAATTACCGTTCACATGGAGCACATTTAGTATCGATCTCTCTGTAACGGTTTCCAGCAAAACAGTTTCAAACCATTCAGAGTCGTTTGCGATCTCCTATGTGTGCAGTTCGGCCAAAATTAACGCGGGCCGGGTAGTGATGAGAACGCGAAAAAAAAAGCGCATCGAAAGTCGCGGCCTGTCGCCCGTTCTGGTGGATGGAGATTTTAAATAACTTCATACACATGTTCCGTTGCCGTGTGTACGTCTGCATTTCCCAACGGGTTGAAAAATATGTTTCGGAATACGGCGAGGTATTTTGAAAAACATGGTTTCATTACGTGTTGTGAATTTGTGAGATGGAAAATAAAATATTAAAAGGGGTCTCATTGTGGAGCGTCGAGTTAGCAAGAAACAATTGCGACACATCATTTACATTATGCAGGTAGAAATATTTCAGAGCGAAACTAAAGAATTTTAATAGCTGAGTTTTTACATTCACTTCGTATTTGTTTCCTGTTTCAATTCCCATCGTTTCCGTATATATTTTTAACGTAGAATATAAAACATTACATTTACTTATGAGTTTTTATTTATTATTCGGATCCATGCAGTAGTTTGTACATCAAAATAGATCGTGTAAATAGTCAGAATTACGTAGTACTTAAAGGATTAAGTATTACGTCATTCTGAGATGTGCATTAGATATACTTTCGTGGTTTGATGAAGTGATATCTTCTTTTCAGAATATTCTCACATTATAGCTGAAAATTATAGTTACAGTTAATGTCAGACTATTTTGGGTAACCAAAAATTAAATGATTAAATTTGATGAAGACAGTTTAGTCGTGATAGTAGTTTTCAAACATCTGACGTTTTGATGTAATTTGCAGGGCGACCAGTAAAGTCTATTATTGCAGATTGTGTGTATGTCTATCAAAATGTTCTGCAGTGGCATTTATGAAAGTACTCATATGCGCTCAATCATCAGCAAACTACATTTGCGTTTTCATGTGCGGATGCATTTCCTCTCACAGTTGATTTCATGAAGTGATAACCGGAAAATGGATAATACTAAAACCCCAAATGTAGAAGGGTTCCTTTGACTTATTTTTGAAACCGACAGAATTAATGCTTACATTCATTCGTACTGAATATTTTGTTGATACGATGACAGAGGCAAAATGTACTCACATCTTCTTTTAACATGCTTGCACCTTATATTGCAAGTAATTGATTCGAACTAAGTGAACAATATTTATGGTAGTAAAATATTTCTCTTGCAGTCATCTTTAGAAGGCAAGACAAAATCATGATCCTATGTCGTGGATGTCCTGCTTCTGAAGAAAAGTATCATCTTTATACAAACTCGATCTCTCATTTTTATCACTATTAAAATCCAAATGATTGTGAAATGCGTTGACTTTAGATCAAGCTCTCACCACTTATAAATAATGCATTCTGAAGGTATGCTGACGATACTGACCTGGCGAAAGGCAAACTCGTGGACTCCAACGGCGTCCCTGAAGCCCCGGCGAATTGTCGCCATTGATTGATTGATTGATTGATTGATAAGGTATTCTGAACGCGTCAACTGTTAAGGTCATTATTCCCGTAAATATAGTGCATGGCGGGAGGTGCCGGTGATCTTCCAACGCTAGATGGCGATATCCGTCGCTGACCTACCGGTTGGCTTGCAATGTTTTCCTCAACCAGGTATATCCCACCAGCGGGGTACCGTGCCAACTGGGTCAAGCTCTAAGCTTCTGACTGGTCTCCCGGCATGTGTACCTCTTCTAAGTGTGTGTACAACTAGTGAGAATAGGTCTAGGAAATGGAAGAAAAGATCGCGTGTGGTCTGTGACCCGTTTGTTAGGGGATTGCTCCGGCTTTCGAGTGGTGTGGATCGGAGAAACCACGGAAAACTACCAATCAGAGCAACCAGTCGCTGAAATTCTCCTTCAGTCAGTGGCTGAATTCGGCCTAGCTATATAGCTATACTCCAATTTAAACGTAGCTGCACTTCAATGTCACGAGCTGGAAAAAGAGTGGGACATTGTTATTGAATCGGGGGATCCAATACCAAAACTTTAAGTCCTAACGAAGCTACGTATTGGATGACAGTGTTCCCCTCTCATTCCAGCTCGTGACCTTGAAGTGCAGGTATGTTGAAATCGAAGTAAATTGTTGAAAATCCTACCACTGTTCAGACCGGAACCCTAGGAACTCCCAATCAGTCAGTACAGTGACATCAATTGATGCCCTGAGCCACCGAAGCGGGTCCGCGGCGGCTCGAGTGCCTTTGGGGACTCCGTCCAACGTCCGCACTAACGTCCTCGCCTCTTTCCGTCCCGCTCCGCCCCGCTCCGCTCCGCCCCGCTCCGCCCCGCTCCGCCCCGCTCCGCCCCGCTCCGCCCCGCTCCGCCCCGCTTCGCCCCGCTCCGCCCCGCTCCGCCCCGCTCCGCCCCGCTCCGCCCCGCTCCGCCCCGCTCCGCCCCGCTCCGCCCCGCTCCGCCCCGCTCCGCCCGCTCCGCTCCGCCCGCTCCGCCCCGCTCCGCCCGCTCCGCCCCGCTCCGCCCCGCTCCGCCCCGCTCCGCCCCGCTCCGCCCCGCTCCGCCCCGCTCCGCCCGCTCGCCCCGCTCCGCCCCTCCGCTCCGCCCCGCTCCGCCCCGCCCCGCCCCGCTCCGCCCCGCTCCGCCCCGCTCCGCCCCGTCCGCCCCGCCCTTCCGCCCAACCCCGCTACGCGACCGCATCGCCCCGCCCTGCCTCCTCGCATTGTAATCAGCACACGGATCGCTCCGCATTGTACGGTCGACGTTGCTGGCCGGGTGGGCGGGGAAGGATTTCCCCTCCCTGCCCTTACCCTCTTCTACCCCGCTGCCCGGCAGAGGAGTCACCTCCGCACGGTATCGCCAGGGCGCCATCTTCGTTTGCCCCTCGGGAAGGCAGCAGGGCGGTCGTGGAGGGCGACGCCTATCTACCACCCACGCCCTATCCCTCCACGCCCCGTCAGCCTCTCCCTCCGACCCCCCCCCACCGGCCACGGCCTCGCCGCGTTCTCGCTCCACACTGCCCGTCCCTGCCCCCTCACCGTACCACCCGCTGCCGTTCCTTCCCGCCCCCCCGCCGCGGCGGCTGCTGTTTGGCCACCCTATAAATCACCGCATCGCCGGAGCGCGCGCCGCCCCGCGGAGAGCGGGGGGGGGGGGGGCAGCGGCGCCGGCGCCTGCTGAGGCCTGGGAAGAGACAGCTGCTTTCTCTCGACCGCCCGCAAGCCGATTGGGTGGTCTAGGACGCACAAAGCTGAAAAACGTTCCTGGAATCGAGCGGCGATGAGAACATGCAGGATGTGGAGGAGGCGGACGTGATGGAAGATTACGGGCCGTTTCTACGCTCCGGCAATGCTGGTCTGAGAATTTGCAGATTGCTGTAAGCAATTGACAGGCGCTTTCTAGTTTGTACTTTGTGATTGGTGTTGATCGTATAAGATAACTAGTGATGTATTTACTAGTCTTCTTTAAAGGAATTTTTGGTTTTTTGAAAATCACAAACTACCGCAAGTTCTCTCTTTCGTTTATACTGGCTTCAGATACTTTGTTCATAATTTATCTGTAATATGTTTATTTGCAAACACAGTTAATACAAAACTTATTCATATCATAATATTATTGTTTTAACACGATAATAATACACAATAACAACGACATGATTTTAATATACAATACAGAACGTATTGTATGGTAATCTTACTGTCCGTGATACCTCCCTCTTAATCTTTTTAAACTGTAATCCTACCGTCCAGCTCTACATCTGTTTAGTCAATTTCCGCGGATCTCAATTTCTCCGAATAAAATTAATATTTGTAACATATAGTGCTTAATTGTCTTGAACATACTTAACAATTTAAAATTCTTTTGTTGCAGGAGAATTGCCAGAACTACATTCGCATCCTGGCACGAACAGGACAAGGCCGTTACCTCGTCTGTGGCACCAATTCTTTCAAGCCCGTGTGCCGCGATTACTCCATACAGGTGAGTGTGGTGACTGTTGTTTGCTGAGAAAACGCTCTAATTTACTCTAAAAACTACTCTTCTAACCTATCTTTTTCCTTTAAAATAAAGCGTTCCTTTTTTCGTGGATTACAATCTCTTTGTGCTTACTTTTCAATGTTTACATTCATTTAAGGAAATATATTAATAACGTAAGAGTAATATTTTTGTGAGTGAATATGGTTTTCTGCTGAATTGATATTTCTTTTTTATTTGCTTTTATTTTGTATGAGATTGCCTCTTATTTGTATTAGAAACCATGATAGCAGGAAATATTCACTTTAACATTTAGAAGTCCTCCAGTAATATGTAAGAATTTTTCTATGCGATTCATTCTCACTCTCGAAATCATAGAACGAAAATTGTTGGTTCTTCCGTGCATCCCAAGATTATATCAAACTCAAACCCTCACAAAATAACACACCCTGAAGGCCGAGCAACTCGAAACGAAACGCTTTTCAAATATAAATAAATAAGTTTTGTTGTAATCAAGTTACAGCGTAATTTCTGCGAAAGCTTGCTCTTCAGTTACAACACTGGTTTCGCTTTCATATTTCTTTTCTAGGAAGATTCATAACTTGAGGCCGGAAAGAGAGATAAATTCCCTCCAATGCCTTTCCACAGCTGCTGAATAGGAAATAAAATAATACAGAGAAATCAAGTTTTCAGTGGGAGATGAGTACCAGAGAAGTCTGGACATAATTCCATCGCATGTTGGAATGTTGACGTAGATAAGCGAAAGGTGGGTTTCGTCTAAGAGTTTCTTCTCTGTTTGGAACTAGAGAAATTACTTTGTGGTTCAGTTGAAAATAAATTCCCGTCAACTTAGCCTCTACTCTCAGTTAATTACGTCATCTGCAATCTTCTTCTCTACTCTATAAAATCTCTAGGTTTAGCATGATGTCAATAACTTTTTTAACAATAAACTTAGTGATTGAAGCATAAGACGGAAAGTTCAACGTGGAACTGAGGATGCACAGGAGATAAAGTAACCATCTCCATTGGCCAATGCAGAGGAAGAAACGTGAAATTATTTGAGCGCAAGGGGTGAAACTATTCTTTTCCTACCCACTAGTTGTGTCTGGTGTACTGTAATCGAGGTCACGCTTTCCGAGATTTACCTCCCTCCGCTTGTCTAGCGAAGTCACCGACACAAAAATAGTAGCACAAAAGTCCCTTCCTGCGCATCTCGAGACGGAATGACTCGCGGCTCGTCACAAAGCCAGGGCGTTGCGGGCTGGCTTCTGCCTCTTCCGTGCCCCACCCCTGAGCTCCTTTGCGGCGCTCTTCCGCACTCGCCCCTTCCCCCTCCCCCACCCCTCCCCGAGGCCGCCATCATCGAGAGGCAAGTGGCTTCGTCAGGGCCCCAGAGCAGAGAGCGCCGAGGCCCCTCCAGACCTCCCCCTCCCTGCGAGCCTCCGATGCGCGCCACTGTAGGAAAAAGGAAGCCGACGGCATGGAGATGATGGTTACGATGTAGATGGTAGAGTTGATGATCAGGGGCGCAACCAAGGGGGAGGTGTCTTCAGGCTTCACACCCCCACCTCCAAAAGCCGATGAAATATATTCCCAATTATCGATTTTTCTAATTTTCTGTAGTAATGAAAATAATTCAATATCTCAATTCTACATGTTGAAAGCATACAATTTTTAAAAAAATTCAAATTATGCTTAAATAAAATTTTCTTTATAAGAAAATATCAAGTCATCTAAATTCTATATGTAATCCTTTCCACGAAGTGATTAAGCATGGCAACGGATTCGAATTGTTTTGTAAATTTCCGATGAAGTTGAAAGAGAAGGCTATCATTTGGAGGTAAGAACGTTTCTCATAATCTCCTTTATATATTACACGCTGAGGAAAGATAACGGATTATTCCCTTTTATAAGAAACCACGAGCACAAAACTCGGAAAGTGTGTTCCTGGTTGATAAAGAGTTACCTAAAGTAATGAATCATATAGATAAAGGACGAAAAAACATAGAAATTCGTAGAATCCCGAGGAATACGTTCGGTTGCAACACACTTTCTATCATGCCAAACTCGAAAACTATGCATATTTGAGCCTTAATACCATTTTTGTGTTCTAAGAGACTCCTGTTTTCTCTACAAAATGAGACCTTTCGATTCCATTTTGTTTTGGTTCCATCACTCCGTGGAAAGTGTTGCCAAAAACTTGGATACCAGTGTGAAATATTTTTACTTTTAAAACAATTATTTAAAAAGGTTTCTTTTTTGAGATTTCACTATCTTGCGTAAAATCTTTGAGATCTTTCAATTACATCTTTTGAGGGTTTCTCTCTTTCTGGTTACTCTAGCTATTTAGAACTTGCCGTTTCATCCGGCAGAGGAT